>UCOK01006100.1:0-16810 GCA_900474325.1 Synergus umbraculus | reverse complement strand
TTATTATTTTCTTTCGGTAATTTTCTACTTCGGAAATTTTTATTTTTCGGGAATTCTCAACTTCGGGAATTTTAAATTTCGATAATTTTCAACTTCGGGAATGTTAAATTTCGGGAAATTTACGTGATCCCCGAAATAATGTTGAATTATCGAAATACTTTTTTTTATAATTAAAAACTTTAATTGCACAATTATATTACATTGGCGATTGATCCTGCTGTAATAAAAAGTAATTTTATTACGATCAAGTTACAGTGTCTCATTTTACGTCGAATTAAAAGCTATATAATGAAATGTATAGCTGATCGTGATTTCTGAAACCTCGACTTTCGCCATTATCACACATTTAGAGTACGATTGTGTATTAAGGCATTTACTCTAAATCTAATCGTAATTTCATGTCAATCACTATGAATTAGTGGTAAGTGAATCAAAGCGTTGGACAATGAAGAAACATAATTGATATCTATACGTATAATAAGAATACATACATAAATTATAGTTGTTAACTGTTTTTCCTTTGTGTAACGCTTTGATAAAAAATTGGATAAAAATTCGAGACCTTGGGATTTACTCTGCATTACTAAAGTCAGAAGAACAAAAAATTATTCTACAGATTTCATTCAAACATTCTTAAATAGGTCTTTTCTTACCCTTTTTTTCTTCTATTCTCCGTTTGCCTTTAATGAATTTTTTTTTGACACTTGAAATTAGAAGATTCTAGAAGGTCCAGTTAAGCAATTATCAGGCATCTTTGTTAAGGATAATCAACTGATTAAGAAAACAAGAACAAAACCAAACACGTTATACTTAACGCATTATAATTAATGAAATGTAAAATAAGATTGCATATTTACATGTCTCGATTATGTAAAATGATCAATTTCATGAAACTATGTGATCAGTTAAAGGTAAGCAATTTTTAAAAACTAATATTCGTATTTCTAATTCAATTGACAAATTGTATCATCAAAAAAACGATGAATTAATTCTACAGGTTTTTGAAGAATATTAATAAATGTTTAATTTAGTTTAATAAAATTTTATAGTTGAGTTTAACGAGAAATTGATTTGCTGAAAAAAATTATTTATAATGATTTCAATGCATTTTGTACAAATAACAAAATTTTTAGTTTCTTTTACCAAAAACAAACTAGGTTGAACAACCTTTTTTTTTTATAAATTGAATTTTGTCTGGATGCACAAAAATGACGGCAAATTACACCTTATTTCTTTATATAATCAAAGTCCATGAAACATTTTTTTACTGTATTCAATTATCGAGATTTCGATACAAATAGCTGATTTTTTTCGGTATAAACCCACGAATATATGTTGCCTTAAATTGGATAGATATCTTTTTTTGCCGCATACCTATATAATGACTATATATAAAAATCATAGTTTCTAGTTGCTATAAAGCCTGATTTCATTTTAATGTATCACGGCAAATATTTTCTAAAATAATCAATCTAAAAAAAAATTGCTGAGACAAAAGTTTTTCAAAACAGAGAGAGACACTTAGCGGTACTATATTGATTTTTATTTTTATTTTTTACTATTTTTTTTATAATATATAAATATATTTTTTTTACCTTCATTTGACCTTGAGGGCAATTTTCAAGGTCAAATGAAGGTCAATACCCTTTTTTTAAGTGGAAACCCCTATTACTGACTGCGGATTCGAAAAGAGCACACACAATTTCAACAGAACAGAGGAGGACATTCAGCGGTTTTATCCATTTTGACCTTGAAGTCACTTTTCAAGGTTTTACTTAACCGTTTTTTTAAGACATTTTACCTTAATTTGTGATCTTTCTAAGATCACTATTTTGAAATAAAATTTTCTGCTCTTTTTAAATCCATAGTCAAAAATAGGGGTTGCTATTTAAAAAATGGTCTTGACCTTCAATAGACTTTGAAAATTGTCCACGAGGTCAAAATCAATAAATGACCCTCTGTGTTTTAAACAACCTTGATCTCAACAATTTTTTTGTAGATTGAGTATTATGCTTTTTCTATGGTGAATCACAGAATCACAAAAACTCTTTTAATTTGAATCAATAAAATTTCAGTGAGATCCAGTGACTGATTTCGCAGTGGAAAGAGTTTCTCGAGTAAAGTTTATACAGATATTACAAATTGGTAAAAAAAATTAATAATTCAGCCTTAGGAAAACATAAAAAAAGAGGTAATTGTCGATTAGGCGCAGATTGGTGACTCTGCAATATAATTGTTGACGTAAATCGAAAACTCGTCCGTGATAAATGAGTTAATGAGATGGACCATCGTTTTGACTCGCTAGAATTCCCTGACCTTTCACTATCCAGATTTTATTATGTTACTGTTTGATGCGGATCAGACAGTTTGGAGTCGGAAAATGAGTTAGGTCAGTGCGGCAATTTCTCATTTTTATATAAGGATAATTTATAAATAACGATCAGGGGCGTAGCAAAGTGGGGGTGTGAGGGGTGTGACACCTCCCCCCCCCAAAATAATCATACCGAGTCGGCATTTTCGGATAATTCGATTATAAATTCGAGTAATTCGCAAAAAATGGTAACTATATTCCACTTATTGAGTCGAAATTTATGAAAATACTCACCCTCTCAAAAATCAATACGCTCGCTACGCTCCTGATAACGATTCTCGAATTATTATAATATATTCAGCGCATCGTCTCATAGTATATAGAAATACTTGCTGACCTTTTAAAAATGCCTAGAACAATGTTTGACTAGAACTTTTAGTCTCCACTAAGAGAAGTGGATATAGTTGGGATACCCGTTATTTTAATTACGAGGAATTTTCAATTGAATATCTCAAAAAACCTAAAAATTAGAGATTTTGTCTAAACTTTGAAAAATTAAAATTTTTGACAGTGAATATTTTTTCCCCCTATAACGCTAATCTTTTCTCAAATATAAAACTGCTTACAGAGCGAAAAAATACTTAATTTCGATACTTTTTGCATAAAACGAAGAATTCAAAATCTATCTTCAAAATTCTATATTTTCCATTTAATTAAAAAAAATTTGAATTAGATTTTTTATCGCTCTGTGCGCATAATTCTAATTAAAAACTAAATAATTCCACAGAAGGAAATAATTCTATTTTTAATATTTGTTGAGTAAAATGAAGTAGTCGAATTTTTAGATTAGAACTAGGTTCCAACACCCTTAATTGAAACCATTGAAAGTATTCCTCATTGTTACAAAATTTTTTTTCAGTTCATGAAATAAAGTATGTTTTAAAGTTTTTTCCATGTTTTCATTTATCAGATTTAAATGACTATAATTAAGTTGAATTTAATAATACATATTAGCAACTGAAGCACATCAGGCTAAAACATAGAATATGTACAGGGATAATATGAAATAAATATAGGAATATATAGTGGTAAATATAGGACTGAAGAAATTCTTTTAGTCATTTGCATGCTGCTAATTGAAATGTCGAAATTGTACGTAACCAGTAGCTACATACACACAACCACAGGATCCATGTTTCGAAAATATTCTGAATATTGAGAAGCAACGAAAATTCTCAAGTTCTAATTAAAGGGGGGGGGGGGGGAATATGATCTATCATGGTTACGTTAACGTAACAAAAGGGGAAGGAGAGTCCAAGAATTGTCAAAAAAGCGTTTCATAATAAAAGGATGACCCCAATAGTCTGAAGACCAACACGAACTCTAAATATTCCATTTACAAATATGTAGATATATTTGAAGCAACTTACAATCCTTACATTATATAATTATAGTGTACCACAGAAAATCTGAAGTTATAAAGTGGATCTTTTGATCTAACAATATTTGATGCAATAATAATATAACATGAAATATTATAAATAGAGTAATGCTGTTCTTGTAATATATACAAACTTCATGCGAATTTTTTTGGAACTTTTTTCGACAATTCTTACGACTTTTTTTATATTCGATTCTGCTGATCGATCCAAATGAAAATAACCGTAATTGCAATTCGGATAAGAGACCCGGGAATTTCAGTTAGGACCGGGAATTTTTGGTATTTTATTGAAAAATCGACTTTTCTGTACTTTATCTTCTTTTTATTCCATACCAATACGCTCGCTACGAGCTCGATTATTTAGTTTCACTTCTTACAACTTCAAGTCATTCAAAAGCCAATCAAGTTTTCAACAAAAATGTTTGCGAGATTTTTGAGATATTTCGTTATACTTCGTTTTTTAAAGAGAAATTTCAAGAGGTTTGTGAGAATTTCAAATAATTTTAAATGTTGTCGGGAAATTTCCAGGAATTTAAAAATAATTCCAGAGATTTTTATGATTTAAACAAAATTTTGTGTAATTTTTAAGGATTTTATGAAATTTTATGAGATTTCAAAAGGTTTGTATAGGACTTTTAAGGGATTTTAAATGTTGTCGTGGAATTTTCATGAATTTAAAAATAATTCCAGAGATTTTTATGATTTAAACAAAATTTGGTGTAATTTTTAAGGATTTTATGCAATTTTATGAGATATCTATTCATTTTTAGGGATTTCAAGAGTTTTTAAAAAGATTTTGTAGAATTTAAAAGGATTTCGAAGGTTGTCGTAAAATTCGGAAGAATTTCAAACGATTTTTCTGTTATAAAAGATTTTCAGTTATTTTTAATGATTTTATGAAATTTTATACGATTTCAAAAGGTTTGTATAGGACTTTTAGGGGATTTAAGTGTTGTCGTGGAATTTCGAGAAATTTCAAAGATTACTAGAAATTTTAAGGAATTTAAAATATTGTTGTGGAATTTTCAGGAATTTTAAGAGAATTCAAGAGAATTTTCTGCTTTTTAAAAGATATTGTGGACTTTTTAAGGATTTTGTTGAATTTTGTTAGATTTCTAATAATTTTATCGGATTTCAAGAGATTTTTAAAGATTTTGTGCAATTTTAATCATTTCATGGAATTTTATGGGATTTCTAATCATTTTAACGGATTTGAAAGGATATAAATGTTTTTTAAATATTATCGTAAAATTTTAAGGAATTTTAAGCGGTTTCTAGGAATGTTTAGAGATTTTTACGAATTTTTCACATGGATTCAAAGATTTCTTATTTTAAAGAAATAGGATATTATATTAGTATATAATTATATTATATGTATTATAATATCTTCCCAGTGGGCAAAAAATTTAAAGCAGTTTTTAGAACGTCCTAAAAATGTCATCTGTCGCCAAAAAACGTCCAATGTTCAAATACGTCCTAAAAACATCTTTGGAACATTGGACGTTTTTCGGCCTGACATAGGACGTTTTCAGGACGTTTATAAACCTAATTAGGAACAAAAGCGTTGATGAATTTTATTTTAGATTGAAAAAAGTACCAGGTGATTTATCGAATCTGTAGTTATATACGGCTATTTTCATTTGGAAGGCAGATCTGTACAAGAATTCAAGTCTCTGGGAGTCCAAACAATGATGAAGAAATTGATGGGATAGCCGGTTTTACTTTCCAACGACATAATATTACTTAATTTATTTAACTTGTGTAAAAAAAGGGGGCGTTGTGGCACTGTCTATATATGAACTCGACCCGTGGAAGGGATGCTCGATTCTGTATTATTTATTGTCGACGTAAATACCGCGACGCAGGAAAAGTGGTTGCCCGCGTGGGGCACAAGCAAAGTTCTCCTTCTCGAATAGTAAGAAAGAAAAATTTCTTGTTCCTCGCAAGTCAAGTTGAATCAAGTGAAGCAAAATCGAGTCAGTCGGTGGTCCAGCGTCGAAGTAAACGGTCATATTGAACTTGGTTCTAATTATCGTGAAACCGAGGGTAGGAGGGTGGGTTACTCCGCACTGTGCTTTTCTATTATTTAGTTTAAAAAAAAAAACAGAAAAAATACTTCGCGATCCTTCGATTTTTGTGAATTTTTGTACCAGCGGTTGCAGCTAGTGACTTTTAATTTCCTAGGTGATTAAACATTCTTTGTTTACTTTCTCACACTTATTACTTCAAATAAGAAATGGAAAATTTTATTTATGTGTTTCACTCTTTATTCAATTGGCCTCATCACGACCTTTACATTGTCATGTGCATGAAAAATCACCAAGACTCATTTTCCTTATAATTTATTGTTTCAGCGAAAAAAATAAAATTTGAATCTAATTGGAAAAAGAAAATTATTTATTCGAGACAAAATGACTTTTTTACTCCTGATAAAAGCTAATTATTATTATCGAGACTTCCCAGCGGGCAAACAATTGAAAGAAGTTTTTAGAACGTCCTAAAAATGTCCTAAAACGTCCAATGTTCCAAAGGCGTTTTTAGGACGTATTTGGAACATTAGACGTTTTTAGGCCTGACATAGAACGTTTTTAGGACGTTCTAAAAACTTCTTTCAATTTTTTGCCCACTGGGTTTACTATAAGAGCAATTTAGTTTCACGAATTTTATATTTGCAATAACAAATATTTTTCAAAAACAGTAAAGTTGGCGAAATAAAAATTGCCCTTATGATAATTATTATACGCCCTTAATAAAATTTATGAAAGATATTTCTTTGTTCGGTATCTGCAAAAATGCGAGATTTCACGAAGACACGTGTTTATTATTATTATTATTATTATTATTATTATTATTATTATTATTTTAACGTTGAATTTTCAATGTCTGTCACTTCATAAAATAAATGCATGACTGTGTAAATGAATTAATATAGAGTATATTTGAATTAACGTCAATCCATATATATTTATCTATAAGGAATAATTAAATAACTCGATCTGTATCCAAAAATAGAAAATTCCCTGCCAGGAGTAAATAAGTAAAAAATATTAATGTAAACACTCATCAGAACTCAGTTTTCATTCCTTATTAACAAAAACTTTAATATAAAATGAAATAACAATGTCCTTTGAGACACGAACAAAAATAAAAATACATATCCAACATAATATATGTGTATAATTTGATATACATTTAATTCAGGAAATGGATCTCTTAAATAATATAATTCGCAGAAAGCACGAATGCCCGATTTTTGTTGTTATCTTTTCTTATGAAATTTAACATTTTTTCACGTTAAAAGTACATATAGTTTTAATATGATAATGGTGAATCAACTTCCTTTTGCTTATCTTTTACCTTCTTTTGTAATTATTACGTGACTTAAAAATGCATATAGATATGAACAAAAAGAAGCATGTAATATACATATTAAAAATTTTTAATATGTGTGTTATCTGTGTTAAGAAAACTCTTCTTTTAGTGTAAAGTTCATAGGTATTTGCACGTTTCACACCTCAGTGAGTCGATCGTAAAATTCTTCAACGTCAATGAATGAGATCATTATGGAAATTTGCTAAAGTTTAAGAATCTTTAAATATTGGCAATTTTTGAGTTGTTCCAATCATTTCAGCCTTCTACTTTTGGATTAAGTTTCAAGGATTCGATTCAATAAAATTAAGAGTGTATATCATATACGTAAAGTAGGCGGAAAGTAAAACTGTTCATAAATTATATTAAATATGGAAAGGAAGCAATACTTCAAAATAACTCTATAATGAGCATAATTGCAAGATATCAGAATTGCTGATAATTACATAAAATATATGATTTGGTTTTTTGTCTCAACTCCCTTGAAGTTGAACTAATTACACATATGTACTGATTACTGCAATCATTTTCGCATCTATTAACAAAAGTGATTTTGCAGTTAAATTTTAAACTCGATATTATTACCTCGATAAATTACTTATGAATGAATTTGCCCATTTGATAGCTTTAGAAATAAGCGCTAAATAAACTATCTTGTGCATATACATACTTAAGCGATTATGGAATTCATAAGCCTAACTAATCCTGCACGCTTGACCGCTTCCGACAACAAAAGTATCTCACTAACTAGAATATAATGGAATATATAATAGAATTGGGTCAAAAGTGGATAAAAATTATTTAAAAATTGCATCAAATTTCAATAGAAGTATATTACAATCAGCATAATACAATGATTCGAAAAACGGGTTTATAAATCTTTGTACATTTAATCTCTTACATACTTTTTTAAAAAATTGTAGATACTTCTGCTTGAATTATGTATTGAATTTTTAAAAGCCTCTTATGAAAATTAAAAAAAAAAAAAATACTGTCACATGATTGTAATATAATATTTAATATTTAATTAATGTCTAATCCTGAATTTTAATTCAGCTAGGATTATGAAAATATTAATTAATCATTTCCAGAATTGTAAATGCAAATAAAAAGTAGTTAATCTCGTTAAATAGGAATACAAAAAAATTAGACACTTATGTTTCTGACATAAGCATTTATCTAAAGTTAAATCTCGTATCTGAATATTTACTTTAACTATAATTGCAAAATATGTATAAAAATAAATTCCAAAAATAAGATGCAAATATAAAGTTTACAAAAGGACTCAAAAACTGATTTTTTTATAAATTAATATGCTTTAAAGTATAAAGTGAATAAATTTTATTATTAAAATTAAATTACATAAATTATTAAAATTATGAAAATTTGCAATATTAATAATATAGACTACATTGACACTAGCAAGGACGGGACATTGCGAGTGTATTAACCCGATCTGTAATTGTTAATTCACTTGCTAATTGAAACGAGTCCGAGACTATATTTGTTACTATTTATACTAATTTTGACTAAAATTTGATTTTTTGCTAGAAATCGATTTCTGTATAATTTATTTGAAGAGAAAAATTTCAAATTGAAGCAATAAGATCCAAATTTTACTTGTTCTTCATTATTTTTCATGATCTGAACACGCATTTTGTTCATTACCTGCCAGAAAATTATTTGTTACAATTAGTTACTTTCTTGCCGTTCATTTAAATATATTTACCATTAATTAATGCAGAGACTGTTCGTGCGTACATTTTAAATTATAATTGCAAATTGTAACACTGGCAAAGACTGAAAAATTTGAATTCTTACAAATAATACTTTTCATTTCAAAATAAAAATACTAAATTTGAAAAAGGTCAAAAACTATAAGACCTAAAATAGTAAAATGCAAAAAATACTCTCTAAAACTGAATCAGTCAAATTCCACTGATTTTCAGTGACTCTTTTCTCACGAACTACTAAAAATTTCAGTGACTTTTCACTGATTTCCAGTAGATTTTTCACTGATTAAAATCGTGAGAAAAGAGTCACTGCAAATCAGTGGAATTTCACTGGTAATCAGTTAAATTTCACTGCTTCAAGTTTAGAGAGTAGCTCCTGAAAAGGTAAAACAATGCTTTTTTCCCAAAAAAATTTTTTGAATAATTTCAGCATTTATTTACCATGTAGATCAACGTAAAATAAAAAAATTCTGATTGTATTGCATAGATCGTTGAACTTGCTAATTACTTTTTTACCACCTAATCGTTTCGCTTATAACTTTTAATATTGGAATCTAAAATAGGCAGTTAGTGCAATTAACAGCCGCGGGGTTATCAATCATGCAAAATTACCACTTTAAAAAGTAATTTTATATGAATAAACAACTTATGAAAATATTGTAATTTACATTGAATTAAGAAACAACATTCCTCTCACTTTTTTTTTACATTTGCCATATGTGTGAAAAAGTAGAAAATAGGTATTTTCCCGCATAAACTCGAACTTTGACTTTCAGTTTCATTAATATTATGGAAAATCTTTTTAAGTTGACGCACGACGGATATGAACGGATTCCTGTGATCACTAATCAACTCTCCATACTCCTTTTACCACTTCCCTAATGACGTTAATCACGCAATCATTAAATCTGACATGATCAGTCTTAATTTTTCAACTCAGATGCTGTGAAATAATTTTAGTCACACATGCAAATTTCTTTCTTTATGTGTAGATATCTTTTTGTAACACATTTTTTGATGTCCAAGGCGGTAATTGAAGAATTCTGAAACGTTAAAAAGCAGTTATAAATAATAATAATAATAAAATAAATAATATATCCCGTAATCTACCAAATTTGGACCTAAAATGTGCAAACAATACTCTTCAAAATGAAAAGAATTTTCACGACTTTGAAAGCTTCAAAATAAAAATTGTCAACGTATAAAAACTAAATTAGAAATTCCCTATCAGTCAGGAAGAAATTGCGTATAAAGAAGTACCGTGAAAAATTACATCATCATTACATCGCGAATCTCATGAATAAATGTTGTAATACAATACCGTTTTGATAGATTTTCCAAGTCTGTGTTTTGATTAGCGATTATTCAGCAATTTTGAATGGTACTTGTGAGCACTCAAGTGCACTAATGATGGTATAAGTGGTTTTCAAAGTGATTCATTAGCACATCTTCATTAAGTCCTTACAAACAAAAAATAAATGTTTGCATTAGACAGGAAAAATAATATGAATTCATCTTTCCTAATCATTATTAAAATTCAGAAGTTCAAATAAAAAAAATCTTTGGGTCAACGTCTATCTTATCTACCTGTACTTATAAATAACAATAGCAAAAATTTTCTAAAAGTAGAGATAATCTATTCAATTATATATTTTGATTTACTCATGAGATATTTTTATGCAGAAAGAATTGTAAAAACCCATAAAGTTAGTGCTCAATATTAATTATCATACTGACTTATAATTATCAACGCCTTAAATTTAATTAACATATGTAATAGCTTCAAGTATTTTGCATTCATATAGAATTTTAATCGATCTTAATCAAATTTTTTTACACTTTTCTTATTTACACATTTTCGTTATATCCACCTTATCTGTTTTGATTTTGCTTTAAGACCCAATTTGATATGAAATAAATCAAAATTTTTGATTTTAATAACATTTAATTTGGAAATTATATTCTCTTTCAATAACTTGCACTGATTTACAGCCGACCTTGTGATTTATTTCGGAACAAAGCTACTTCTTGTTTTTCACCTCAGGCAAATGTGAATGCTCTGCGAGCTCACCTTGGAAACCGAATTAAGTCTCCATTAGAATATAACTTCGGGATGCATTATTTTCACAAGGCCTAGGGTGCCGCAACCCAGAAGCCCATAAAAAATTAATTTAACATGGAGGACGTGGCAAGAACTTTCACATGACTTTTTATTGAAGAAAACGATAAATCTGATTAATATTTAGTATAATGTCGTTTCAAAATGAGGAAAACTTGGTTTGCGTATCGGAAATTAATAAATTATTATATCATTTATATCATTTTCTTTAATGTCTCTGGAAAATTCGATTCTGCTGAGACTCCTTTCAAGGTGGAATACTCACATCACATTCACTTTATTCGACCGTGGTTAAAATTTGAGAAGAATAAAACTGTAAATATTGCATTGAAAGCTTTAAATCTTCAACTTCCAATTCATAACTTCACTGTTAAAAAAAACTGATCAAAATTTAATATACTGTTAGTAAAGTCATTTTCATATACCGTAAATTGAATTTAACACACCATTATGTTTTAGAATTAATATACAGCCATATTAAAATTAATATACTTTCTATTAACATTAATATATCTTATATTAATATTAATATACACTGAGAAACTCTGTGTTAGAAAAATTACTAATATCGATAGCAAGTAGGGGCAAAATCCCAAAATTGAGACATTTTAATACAGAAAATAATAAATTTTACTATTTAAATAGGAAAAATTACTATTTAAATAGTAAAAATTACTATTGAAATAGTAAAATTTATTATTTTCTGTATTAAGGGCATGTGTTACTTATCATATGAGCAAGTTTTTAAACCCGGTTTTTTTCCTATAATTTTTACATTTTTAAAAAAATTATAGTCAATATCCGTCAAGAACGTGAACACGGACGGATGTTGACTAACATTTTTTTGAAAATGTAAAAATTGTAGAAAAAAAAACCGGATTTAAAAACTTATTCATATGGTAAGTAACACATGCCCTTAAAATGTCTCAATTTTGGGATTTTGCCCCTACTTGCTATCGATATTAGTAATTTTTCTAACATAAAGTTTCTCAGTGTACCCTTATATTAATTTTAATATGGTTTAATATTAATTCTAAAACATATGGTAATATATTAAATTTAATTTACGGTATATGCAAATTACTTTACAAAATGTATATTAAACGTATATTAATTTTTCAAACATTTTTAACAGTGTTTGTATCGCTTTTCATCTTTGTATCTTTGTATCTTTGTATAACTTTGTATCGCTTTTTTCTTATGGTGCTTGGCTAAATAATTTCATTCCATTGACAACCTGAAATTACTGATAAGTAACAAGTAATTACTGAAACGTAAAATGGCTAAAAACTTGTGCAAAAAGTCAATACCGTATTTAAAAATAGGTGCAATTTGTCAAGAGTAGATAGATACTTTAATCCCGATAACTCATTTCGTGTTGATAAGCGTTAGTTTAAAAAAAGTCGGTATGTAGGTATTTATTCTGTAATTTCTCTTCTTTGTATTCGTCTGCTGAATGACTAAAGTTCCGCCGCATCTCTTTTAATTTTTTGAACATTTAAACACGTGAACTGATAATGGAAAATTCATCAGTGTATTAATGTGAAAATTCTTCATTTGTGTATGCTTTTCGTGTCTCGTGAACTTTGGTCCTTATTTCACCTGGTTCATGAATAATGTTAACTTTTCCTACGGAAAAAATTGATTTTCAGTATCTGCAGGTATTTGCATACATTGACACTCGAAAATTATGAGATATTTTAATTCAATATTTTAATAATACTTTTTGTTGACTATTTTCTGTAAATAAGGAAACACATTTTATAAAATCGCAGAATCTTTTTATAAATAAAAAAATATATTTTCTCTAATTCCGCTAAAGAGTTCATTGTATATCGCAAACAATTTTTTCATGTTGACTTGTCTGTACACGAATCGCGGCATTCATTGTAAAATTGTAGCAATTAGAATAAATACTAGCATAAGTGATAAGAACTCCTAAAAAGTAAGAATCGTGTTTTCATGAGAAACTAGTAATTAATTATAACCGCAACCTTGGAAATGAGCGAAATAAGGTAACTTGGAATCTCGTTTCGTCTGAGATGTGCTATTATACCTAGTCTTTAGCAAAGTGATCTAAATTAAAAAAAAAAAGAATAAAAATAGAGAAAATAAGACCAAGTGAACTTAACGATAAAAGAAAGAGGAGTTTGCGGTAAAACTCGACTACAAGTTGCTCACCTTGGTGTGAACTTGAATCACTACTGCAACAGCAATTCTCGAGTCTAGATTATCTTCTGCATTTGTTTAAAAATTGTAATTTGAAAATTGTAAATTTTTAATATTTTTATTAACATTGCAGCTAAATACGAAGTGATAAAATATTATTTTATTTGAAATTAGTTAAAGAACAACTGAAAATTGAAGAAATGAAAAGAAGACCGGTTGAAATCTGAATTCGAAAGTTACATCCTTGAATATTTCATTCTCCATCTGTCAATGCAACAATAACAATAAAAATAATAATAAAAATAATAATAATAGAGTAGTTAAAAAGTAGAAACTAATCATAAACAATTTAGAGTTAATTTACATATCTAGTGTAAAAATCCGAATCACAATTGCAAAATTATAAAGCTGCTAATTACACCCATTATCTGCCTTGCAGATGACAATAATAAGTGAGGCATGACATAATTTTTCCTAATAAGGGTGAACCTCTTTTTAAATGAAGTCCTTGAGAGGAATTCAAGTAATTTTATGAAAAAATGATAATTCTTGAAAAATCACATATTTTTTAATTTATTAAAGAATAGATGTGGATCAATAATTAGATTGAATCTCTTTTACCTGTTAAAACTTTGATTAACTTTATATTTTAGTTCTGTCAGAGAACTTTAAACAATTATGAAAAATTTCGAGTGATTCTGATAATCAAAAAGCATACATAATTTACATTTACAGTTAATTTATATGTCGAATTACGCAAACTAAAAATAATATTAAATACTAGTATTCAATACGTTTCAATAGATAGTTGCAATTATACATTTTTAAAATCAATTATGCAGTTAGGTAGATAAGTTTTTTTTTTATTCAATACTTCACATTATGCGACATTTACTAAATGTTTGTATAAAAGTGTCATGTGCGTCATCTACAAATAAGTATCTTTTTTTCCTGTTTAATCATTATTAGTAAATTATTATTTAACCATTTTGTTCTGAGAAGTTTTTTCAAACAAAAAAAAGAGTTGACAAACTTCCGTTTTCATGTTCTTTATCATTTCTCAAAATTTCAGCAAAAAATATAACTTTCCACTTAAAATTATTACTAAAAATGAGAATGTAATAAATATTCGAAATTATTATTATTATTTAAAGTGCCAGGCTCAATATTTAAAATTTTTTTGATATAAACAGTGGAATATTCATTCTTGATTATTATTTACGATTGATTCAAATTTCCTTAAGTGTCTTTTGAAATTTTATTGAATTTTTTTTAAAATTTTTGAATTTTATTATTTTAGGATTTTTCTAAAGGACGTCAACCAAAGAAATCAAAATGTCTGGTGTTGTGGACTGGTGGCGCGATCTCATATACAATAGAAATGGTAAATACTAAATAATAATTAATAGTAATTCATTTATTGAAGAATTTATGATTAATTATTTTCTTTTCAGATCCAAGGACGAAGGACTGGTTCCTTGCAACTGGTCCAGGGCCCATAATAATGATAGTTGTGAGTTACATCTACTTCAGTATCTCTGCTGGACCGAGGTACATGAGGGACAAGAAGCCTTATACTTTGAGAAATACGTTAATAATCTACAATTTTATTCAAGTCCTCCTTAGCATCTACCTCGTGTATGAAGGTCTTATGGCTGGTTGGTGGAACGATTACAGCTTCCGGTGTCAACCAGTTGATTATTCTAATAATCCAAAGGCTTTAAGGGTAAAAATGCATATTACAAGTTTCAAAAATGTTTCTCTCTCGATTATTTATTTCATTTCTTACAACTTCAAGTCATTAAAAAATCAATATTTAAATTTAGAAAATCATACAAATTGTTGTGAAATCCTTTAAAATTTCACGGAGAACTTTAAAATTCCTTAAAATTCTTTGAATTTCCTAAACTTCCTTAAAAATCTCTGAAAATTACATGAAGTCCTTTTAAAATCCAACTAAATCTTTTAAATCCCTTAAAATATTTAAAATTTCAGAAAATTGTTTTCAAATCATAAAAATCTCATGAAATCCTTTAAAATTCCACGAGAAACTTTAAAATTCCTTAAAATTCTTTGAATTTCCTAAACTTTCTTTAAAATCTCGTAAAATTACATGAACTTCTTTTAAAATCCAACTAAATCTTTTAAATCCTTTAAAATAATTAAAACTCCCTTTAAATTTTATAAAATTTCAGAAAATTGTTTTCAAATCATAAAAATCTAATGAAATCCTTTAAAATTCCATGAGGATCATTAAAATCCTTTAAAATTACTTTTAAAAATCAAAATTTCTTAAAATTCTTACAAGCTTTTTAAAATTCTCTAAAATTCCACTAAATCTTTAAAATATTATAAACATCCCTTGTATAATCCCTTTAAGGGCATGTGTTACTTACCATATGAGCAAGTTTTTAAACCCGGTTTTTTTTCTACAATTTTTACATTTTCAAAAAAAATTATAATCAACATCCGTCAAGAACGTAAACACGGACGGATGTTGACTAAAATTTTTTTGAAACTGTAAAAATTGTAGAAAGAAAACCGGGTTTAAAAACTTGCTCATATGGTAAGTAACACATGCCCTTAAGTTCATAGAAACCTCTTCAAGTCTTTTAAAATTACTGGAAATTCTTACAAGACTTTTAAAATCCTTTAAAATTCCACGAAAATATTTATAATCCCTTAAAATTTCTTCCAAGTTTTTATAATGTAACGAAAAACTTTAAAAACCCTTAAACTATACAAAAATCTTTTAAAATTTTTCAAAACTTTTCAAAATTCTCTAAAATTCCACAAGATTTTTAAAAAATAATAAAAAATCTCGTGAAATCCTTTAAAACTGCATAAGAAACATTAAAATCTCTTAAAAAATCAAAATTTATTAAGATTTTTAAAATCTTTTTAAAATTCCTTAAAATACGTAAAAATTTCATGTGCGTTGGGTTCTGAAGAGCTTTTTACGAATTTTAACTTGGATTTCAAGATATTTATGATTTTAATCGTTTTTGTGGATTTTTAAGTGATTTCAAGAGGTATTTGGGAGTTTTAAGGAATTTTAACCAATTTTAACGTATTTCAAAGGTTTTCCTGATATTTTTTGCACTATTAGTTTGTTTTTCTTCTTTCAATTTCAAGTCATTCAAAAACCAATCAGGTTTGCAACAATAATCTATGCGAGATTTTCGAGAAATTCCGTGACACCACTTTTTTAAGATGAGATTTATAAAATTCCAGAAAATCTTTTAAAAATCATAAAAATCTCATGAAATCCTTTAAAATTCCATGAGAATCATTAAAATCCTTTAAAACTACTTTTAAACATCAAAATTTCTTAAAATTCTTACAAGCTTTTTAAAATCCTATCTTAAAAAAGTGTTGTCACGATATATCTCGAAAATCTCGCATTTATTGTTGTTGCAAACCTGATTGGTTTTTGAATGACTTGAAGTTGAAAGAAGAAAAACAAACTAATGGTGCAAAAAAATGTCAGGAAAACCTTCGAAATACGTTACAATTTCTTAAAACTCCCAAAAACTTCTTGAAGTCCCTTAAAAATCCACAAAAACGATTAAAATCATTTTTTTGTGGAATTTTGAAAAGTTTTGAAAATTTTTTGAAGATTTTATATATTTTAAGGAATTTAAAAGTTTATCGTTACATTATAAAGG
>UCOK01006099.1:0-12166 GCA_900474325.1 Synergus umbraculus | reverse complement strand
GATAAACATACCTTAGCATATTTTCTTCAATTTTAGAAATTATCAATTTGATATCTCAATAAATGTAGACGTAGCGTTGCAGAGAAAAAAATGTCGGTAAGGTAGGGATCGGGTAAGTCTTACATGGCCTTAATGTTCCATTTATTATTTAAATCCATTTCTCACTGCTTTTTTATTTTAAAAAATAATAATAAGTACATACTAAATAAAATGTAATATTTCTCGTTTTTGTTTTAGGTGCTGAGAACTTCAATTTCATATTTTACTGTATTACGAGAAATGAGTGAACTTTAGTGGGCAAAACGAGGCAAACGAAACAAAATTTTCACTCTGTTACTAAATTTCAAATTTTTTAAACAACTTACAATAGAGAGTAAAAGGAAGATTAGTAGACGTATTATGGCTGTAATTTAAAATTTAAGAAAATAAATATTTACCAATTTTCGGTGGCACAATTATTCAACTGTATCCGTTCTAATCTGATTTTGCAATAAGTATTTCTATTCGGTTTAAACCAAATTTTAAAAGAAAGGTTTGAATCGGATTGATTCGGAATAAATTTCAATCCAAAGTTTTCGCTAGGGTAACTCAAACGAATAAATCCGATAAATCCGAATTTTTCGGAATTATTCGAATTGATTCGTATAGAACGGATTAATTCGAATTCATTCGGATTGAAATTCCTGATTGGGCGGATTTATTCGGATTAATTCCTATTAATTGGGATTGGCGGAATCATTCGGATTAAAGGTTCGGATTGCTTCTGAATGGGTTTCGGAATAATTCGGATTAGCGGATTCATTCGGATTAAAGGTTCGGATAGCTTTTGAATGGGTTTCGGATTAATTCGGATTGAAAATATTTTTCTGACTGTATCGGAATGAAACTGTTTGGTTCGGATACAAATTCCGGAATGATTCGGATAGACCGCATTAATTCGTATTCATTCAGATTGGCCGATTCATTCGGATTAAAGGTTCGGATTAATTTTAAATGGGCTTCGGATTTATAAGAATTGAAATTTCCTTCGGATAAGATTGGAATGAAACTGTTTGGTTCGGATACAAATTTCGGAACGATTCGGATTTATTCGGAATGAATTTCAATTCAAAGTTCTTGCTAGGTTATTAATAAAGGAAATAGTTATCATAGCGAAAGATTGAAATTCATTCCGAATCAATCCGAATCGTTCCGGAATTTGTATCCGAACAAAACATTTTCATTCCGATCTAATCCGAAGGAAGTTTCAACCCCCAATTAATCCGAAACCCATTTAAAATCAATCCAAACTTTTAATCCGAATGAATCCGGTTATCCGAAATTTCAATCTGAATAAATGTGGTCAATCCGAATGAACTCGAATTTATTCAAGTGAATTTAAATTAATCTAATTTGTCGGAATCACTCGTATTGATTCGGATAGACCGGATTAAGACGGATTCATTCGGATAGAAAGTCATGATTGATCGGATAGACTGGATTTATTCGCATTGAAAGTTTGGATTCATTCGGATTGATCGGATTTAATCGGATTGAAAGTTTAGATTAATTCTGATTAATTCGGATTCTCGGATTCATTCGGATTGCTTTTGAATCCTATTTAATCCTAAGTCAAGTAAAGATCCAATCCGAATGAATCAGAATTAATCCGAATCAATTCGAATCATTCTGGAATTTGTATTCGAACCAAACAATTTCATTCCGATCTAATCGGAAGGAAGTTTTCATTCCGAATTAATCCGAATCCCATTTAAAATCAATCAGAAAATTTAATCCGAATGAATCCGTCAATCCGAATTAATCAGAATTAATATAAACTTTCTATCCGATTAAATCCGATCAATCCGAATAAATCCGGTCAAACTGATCAATCAGGACATCCAATCCGATTGAATCAGAATTAATTCGATCAATCCGAACCATTTCGGAATTTGTATTCGAACCGAACAGTTTTATTCCGATCTAATCCGAAAGAAGTTTTCAATTCAAATTAATCCGAATCCTATACAAAATCTATCCCAACCTTTAATCCGAATGAATCCCCCAATCAGAATTAATCCAAACTTTCAATCCGATTAAATCATATCAATCCGAATGAATTCGGTGAAACTGGTCAATCATGTCATCCAAAATCCGAATGAATCCGAATTAATCAGATCTATCCTAATCGGTCAGAATGAATTCGGAACATTCGGATAAATTCAAATTCATTCAGATCGACTGGATTCGGAAACGATTCGGAAAATTTCGGATTGATTAGGAATGAATTTCAATCCCAAGCTTTCGCTAGAGTTAATAATTCTTTTATTAATAGTGTTACGAATTTATTTAATAGAGAATTGTCAGTTCATTTACTTCGTTCTTGTTTTTATTTCGTGCTTATTATTATTAGTAGCTTTTTACTAATTTAGAGTAAACGCCTTCGCATTATTGGAATTAGTCAGATTTAGAGAGTATGTCATCAATCAGCAATGACATCAATGTTGTCATATATTTTTAAATTCAAAATAATTCAAAATTCAGAATGGTAGCGTTCAATATACAGATTTGTGTATGGTAAAGTGGAACAGATCTGATAGATACGAATATAGTATAAAGTGATTATATATTGTGAAACTTGTGAAACATTACATCATTCTTCATTGGTTAAAAAACTGGATTGACCCGCAGGTGCCTTTCATGGTCCATTTTCCTTTTCTTTTTTTTTCTTTTTTTTTTTTGTTAATAATTCCAATTTTTCTTGTTGATCTAGTTCCTGAAATAGAATCTGATGCATTTTAATGAAAGTCATGATTGAGTAGATAATTTTAAAAGACGATTATGTGCGGGTACTTATAATTTTAATTATGAGTTTATTGACACTTTAGAATCAATAAACAGTAATAATTAATTAATCAGAGACTTAGCATCTGATTTATTCTAACCGAGACGAGAACGAGACTTTCTCGTCTAGTCTCGTCTATTTAGGCTTTGTATACAAAATTAGAATTATAATTATTTTTAATATTCGTTGGCATAAATAAATATATAATTTTTCTTCAATTTCTTCTCTTGCATTTTTCCGCTTCTTTGGTACATCCTTCTGTTTTTATTAATTCTGTGGTTTGGCAGGAACCTTGATTTAAATGATCACGTCATTTTACAATACTCTTGAGATTCTTGAAATTGCCTTTAACCAGTTATCTCTAGATTCAACTGGCTTGCTTGCGATTTTACTTTCACCTGATAAATCCCCTTAACCCTTGGTTTTTATCGATCATTAAAATTGGCGTTGCGTGCTTATAATAAAGGATTCACTGTAATTACTATATATATGTATACACTAAGGTGGCCCAAAACGACTTTTTTTATAAAGGGCAACCATCCCTCTTTTTTAACTGTAATTTTAACAGAAATTTGTATCCGAACCAAACAGTTTCATTCCGATCTAATCCGAATGAAATTTTCAATCCGAATTAATCGGAAGCCTATTCAAAATCAATGCGGTTTTAATACGAATGAATCCGCCATTCCGAATTAATTAGGAATAATTTTAACATTCAATCCAAATAAATGCGGTCAATCCGAATGTATCCGAATTTTTTGGAATCAATCAGATTGATTCTGATAGAGCGGATTAAATCAGATTGATACATATAGACCAGATTAATTTGGATTGTTTCGGATAAATTGGATTAATCGGATTATTTCAGACAGAAAGTCCTAATTGACCAGATAGACTCTAACGAAAGCTTTGGATTCAAATTCAATCCGAAATTTACCGAATCATTCCGAAATTTGTATCCGAACCAAATAGTTTCATTACGATCTAAGGCGAAGGATGTTTTCAATCCGAATTAATCCGTTATACATTTAAAGGCAATCCGATCCTTTAATCCGATTGAATCCGCCAATCTGAATTAATCAGAATTAATTCGAACTTTCAATCCGAATAAATGCGATTAATTATGCAAATTTTTAGAAATAATTCAGATAGACTGGAATAATTTGAATTGATTTGGATAGACCCAATTAATTCGGATTCATTTTAACAGAAAGTCCTGATTGACCGGATAGACCCTAACGAAAGCTTCGGATTCAAATTCATTCCGAATCAGTCCGAAATTAGTTTCATCCCGATCTAATGCGAAGGATCTTTTCAATCCGAATTAATCCGTTATACATTCAAAGGTAATCTGAATGAATCTGAATAAATCCGCCAATCCGCATTAATCAGAATATATCGGGTTAATCCGAATGAATTCGAATTTTTTGAATTCATTCGGATTAAAAGTCCCTATTCACCGAATTCAATCAGATTAATTCTGATTAATTCGGATTGGCGGATTCATTCCGATTAAAGGTGCGGATTGAATTCCGGAATAATTCGGATTGATTCGAAATGAATGTCAATCCGAAGCTTGTCAACAAAAACGAAGCAAAAGCTTCGGATAGAAATTAATGCCGAATTAATCCAAGGAAGTTTTCATTCCTAATGAATCCGAATGAATCCGACAATCCGAATTAGTCCGAATAGATCCGAGTGAATGCGATCAATCCAAATAAGTCCCGTCAATATGAATGAATGCGAATTAATCCAAATTTTTCGGAATCGTTTCGGATTGATTCTGATAGATCCGGATAGGCCGTATTAATTCGCATTGACCGGATTAAATCGGTTTCATATGGACTGAATGTCCTGATTAAAGGAATTTTGACGGATTAAAAATTCAGAATCATTCGGATTGACCAGATTTATTCGGATAGAAAGTTCGGATTAATTCTGATTAATTCGGATTGACGAAAGCTTCGGATTGTAATTCATTCCGAATCAATCCGAAATTTCCCAAATTTTTCCGGAATTTGCATCAAAAATAATCAGTTTCATTCCGATCTAATCCGAAGGAAGTTTTCAATCCGAATTAATCCGAACTTTCGTTTCGAATAAATTCGGTCAATCCGCATCAACCCGAATTTTTCAGAATCATTCGAATTGATTCGGATAGACCGGATTATTTCGGAGTCATTCGGATTAAAAGTCCTGATGGACCTGATTCATTCGGATTAATTCTGATTAATTTGGATTGGCGGATTCATTCCGATGAAAGGTGCGGTTGATTTTTAATAGGCTCCGGATTAGATTTGCACAGTCCGAGGTTATGCGGATTCATTCGGATTGAAGGCCCTGATTGACCGGATTCATTTGGATTAATTCGGATTATTTAGGATTGGCGGATTCATTCGGATTGAAGGTTTGAATTGCTTTTGAATGTGTTTCGGATTAATTTCGGATTGAAAACTTCCGTCGGATTAGATCGAAATGAAACTGTTTGGTTCGTATACTAATTCCGGAATAATCCGAATTAGTCCGAATAGATCCGAGTAAACCCGATCAATCTGAATAAGTCCGGTCAATACGAATGAATACGAATTTATCCGAAATTTTCGGAATCATTCAGATTGATTCTGATAGATCCAGATAGACCGGATTAATTCGCATAGGCCGGATTAAATCGGATTCATATGGATTGGCAGTCTTCATTGAATGAATTTTGTCGGATTGAAAGTTCGGATTCATTCGGATTGACCAGATTTATCGGATAGAAAGTTCGGATTAATTCTGATTAATTCGGATTGACGAAAGCTTTGGGTTGAAATTCATTTCGAATCAATTTGAAATAAATCCGGTCAATCCGCATCAATCCGAATTTTTTGGAATCATTCGAATTGATTCGGATAGACCCGATTATTTCGGATTTAATCGGGTTGAAAATCCTGATTGACCTGATTCATACGGATTGAATTTCGGAATCATTCGGATTGTCCGGATTTATTCGGATTGAAAGTTCCGATTAATTCTGATTAATTCGGATTGGCGGATTCATTCGCATTAAAGGTTCGGATTGATTGTGAATAGGCTCGGATTAATTCGGATTGAAAACGTCCTTCGGACTGGATCGGATTGAAACTGTTTGATTCGGATACAAATTCCAGAATGATTCGGAAAATGTCGAATTGATTCTTATTAATTCGGATTGAGAGAGTAGAAGACATTTTTGCTGATCCAAATTGTTGGCATTTATTCAGTTATTATTATTTGGACGATTGTTACCCGCATGCATTGAAAAATCAAGGTAATTTTTTTCAGGTACATTCACCGCTGTGATAATCAGATGCGTCAGCGGTAATTTATGTCCATCACGAAACTCTAATGTAAACATCAGCGAATGGCCTCTCACAATCGCAAGAATGCAGATGAATTCGTCTGAATTTTAAAATTATCGTTAAAATGACTTTTTCCTGTTTCATCTTTCCGTATATATTTCTTTTTTTTTTAGTGTTGTGACCTCGTCCTAATAGTAATGTGTCAAGTGCGATAAAAAAGTCTTTCCTGTAATTTATAAGGAAATTTAAGGACGTGTCGATAAAAGTGTAGTAATGTACCGGGAATAGGAAGTGAATCAATGATGAGATAGAAAAGTATTTTATTTTGCATTTGTATTATCCTTATTCTCTGGAATCAATTTTGGATTATTATTTATCATTAAATTCGTGGCCACTAAAATGTTGAGAATTGGTCAAAATTGAAACCAACAATATAAAGAAAGTTTTTCTCGATTTTTCTCTGGTAATGTATGTTTCTCATTTTTAGTTTGAAAAATTACAAAAAGATTTTTAACTTAACATTAATAGACAGATTTAAAAGTTTTTCTGTGAATTTAGAGAATTTCAAACATTTTTTTGAGGTACTTTAAGCGATTTTAACGAATTTTAAAGGCTTTTGACAAATTTTAAGTAATTTTAGGGCATTTCAAAAGATTTTTCAGAGTTTTTATATATAAAAAAATTGAGACATTTCCAGAAATTTTTGAGAGTTTGGCAATTTTTTTTAGAAATTTTAACGTGTTTTACGTTTTTTAAATTTTATTATAAAATTCTAAGGGATTTCAAGAAATTGTTATTGTTTTAAAAAGATGTCATAAAATTTTATGAGATTTTAATTATCTTTATATCTTTAAAAATTAAATTTTGTAAAATCTCTTGAAAATCCTTAAATTCTTAGTCAGACGACCGAAAATTACTAATTAGAACTTGAGATTATGGTAATTTTGATTACGCGAAGGAAGATTTCCTTAAAAGCCGGTTTTTAAATTCAAAATTTAAATAATCCAAATAAAATAATTAGATAAAATTTAAAAAAAAAAACAGAATTCTTTTCTTGTCTGACAAATTTTTTTAAAATTAAGACACATTTAAAAAATCAGAATTAACTTTGAATTGAACCAAAATAAAATATATATTTTCTATTGATTCAATTCAAATATTAATGAATTTTTCGAAATTGTAATAGATTTAAAGAAATTGTAAGGCATTTTAAAGAACTTTAAAAGATTTTAAATGATTTTCAAAAATTTGAAGCGATTTCAAAAGAATTTAAGAGTTTACGTTTTCTTTTAATTAAAACTTTGTGCAATATTTCGTAAAATCTCTTAAAAGTTCTTCAAATTAATTTATAATCCCATAAAATCTCATGACGTCCCTTAAAATTCTTGTAAATCCAATAAAATCTCGTAAAATTCCTTCCTCAAAAAATTCTACAAAATCTTTTAAAAATCAGAAAAATGTTTTCAAATCTGTTAAACTGCCTTAAAATCCCTTAAAATTTCATGAAATCCTTAAAAATCCAAAAAATCTTTTCAAAATTAGAAAAATCTCTTGAAATCTGTTCAAATTTGTAAAAAAAAACGCTTAAAATTACTGTAATCTTTTGGAAAGTCCTTACAATTCTACGACAATATTCCGTATATTAAAATTCATTTAAATTATTAGAAATCTCATCAAATTCCATGCAATTCCATGCAATTCAAACGAATTCAGAAAAATTTAGTGATTTTTTAAAAATTTCAATATTCTTCGATCTCAATTTATTTATTTCGTTTTTTAATAAGAAAAGTGAACACAAAAGAGAATAGAGAAGATAAATAATAATTATTACTGTTATTATTATTATTATTATTATTATTATTATTATTTAAAAATAAAAATAATTAAACGATCAAAATTTGCTTTAGAATTCCACAAATCTTTAACTCAATGTCATTGATCAGATGAGTTTTTAGATTTGATAAGCACTATGTGAATCCTGTAGGCCTTGAAACTTGAGATACCTGTAAAGTAAAAGTTCCTCTTGTAATCTGGCAATAAGGCTAAACGAATTTATGTAATCCTTGCCGAGTCCAACATATCATCAATATAATTTATTGAGACAAATAGGAATATTCTCTGGTCTGCGTTTATTTTCCTCAGAATGTTAAATTAATTCACTTTTATTTTTATCATTATGTGAAAGTATAATTAACGTGTTTTTTAAAAAGAAAAATGCAATTAATAACAATTCTAATACATAATTCTGTCGATGAAAAACATAAAGAAATACCGCAAATGTTTGATTGGTGAATTTGAAATCTTTGGAAGAGATTTTTTAAAAATATTTAAGAAAATTTTTGAAGCCTGATTTTCTAATACATTTTTTTAAGTTCCTTAAAATGTTTCTAATTCGTTTGAAATCCCTAAAAAAAAAGTTAAAAATCTCATAGGATTCGAAAATCTTTTGAAAACTTAATATCCTTTGAAATTTTTTTAAATTACTTGAAATATCTTGAAATTTCATAAAAATTGTTAATATCTGATAAATTCCTTTTAAATCGCAGGGAAATCTTGAAAATCATTTAAAATCTCTTAACATTCTTTAAAATCACTTAAAATCTAATGAAATTTCTTTAAATCATTTACAATTTCTCAAAATCCCTTGAAAATCCTTAAAATATTTTAAATTCTTTTAAAATCATTTAAGCTTCGTTAAAATCATTTAAAGTCACTCTTGAAATTCCTTGACATTTTTTTTTGAAATTTTTTCTTTTGATAATTTTTTAAATCGTTTGAAATCTCCAGAAATATTTTTAATTACTCAAATTCAAAATCCTTTTTAGTATTTTGAAATCTCTATTGAAATCTCTTGAAATCCTTTGAAATCTTTCGAAATCTTTTACAAATACTCGAAATGCCTTAAAATCTTTTGGAAACATAAAATCCCTTAAAATTTCTTAAAATGACTTAAAATATCTTGAAAATGGTTAAATTCATCTAAATTCTTTTTAAATCGCTTGAAAATCATTTAAAATCTCTTGACTTTCCTTAAAATCGCTTAAAATCTCTTTTTTTTCTTTAAATAATTTACAATATAATTTCTAAAAATCCTTTTTAGTATTTTGAAATCCCTATTTATAGAATCTCTTCATATTTCTTAAAATCGCCTAAAATATCTTCAAATCGTTTAAAACGTCTTGAAATCTGTTAAAATCCTTTGAAAATCTAAAAATATTTTAAATTCTCTTAAAATAATTTTAAGCTTCGTTAAAATTATTTAAAGTCTCTTTTAAAATTCCTTGAAAGAGAAATTTAATAAAACTATAAATAGTTCTAAAACAAACGTATAATTGATAAATTCCTAAAATAAAACATCTTCATCTACATTCTATCAAAATTAACATTTACAAAGACTTACTCATCGATACGTTAGACACATATATTCCGGTACATTTACGTATTTCGCAAAACACATAAATATAAAGAAAAACGTCAGTCAATTTCGCGAAAATAGAATCTGTGGAGACATTTGTAATTCTGCTACAGTAATTTTCATGTTAATTTCCTTAGTCATAAATTATGACTGACGTTTCGCTTCCAATAGCATTTATCTAAAAAAAAATTCTTAAGAAAACGTGTGAGCAACTTTCTAGATTTTTCAAGGGGGAAAAAGATGTTGACATCCTGAGGAAGTCTATGCCAGTCCAATTGATGTCCTAAA
Organism: Synergus umbraculus; assembly: GCA_900474325.1. Classification (NCBI taxonomy): domain Eukaryota; kingdom Metazoa; phylum Arthropoda; class Insecta; order Hymenoptera; family Cynipidae; genus Synergus; species Synergus umbraculus. Next base: position 2,319 of record UCOK01006099.1, on the reverse strand, counting down.
GACGTCTCACCCCAAAAAGATGTCTTTAGGCAAAATTAATGAGAAGAGATTAATCGTTTTCGTTAATCTTGTCAACATTTACTTGCTGCCTGAAAATCGACTTTTAACCTGATTCTGCTTAACCGACTGTTAATAATATAGAAAACTGCATTATCAACAGCTGATAACATATAAAATCTGTATTATCAGCTTTTGGAAATATAATAACCTGTATTTTCTGCTGTCGGTAAGATAGGAAATTGTGTGTAAACAATTACCACATATCCAATATGAATATATAAATTATATATATTTATTTATTTATGTAATCAGAGTTTCTTATCTTACCGACAGCAGAAAATGCAGGCTGTTATATTACCAACGGTCGAACATACAGATTTCTTCGTTATCAGCCGTTGATAATGCAGTTTTCTATATTATAAACAGTCGGTTAAGCAGAATCCGGTTAAGAGTTGATTTTCAGGCAGAATGTTAGCTTTGACCCTTGATCCATGAACTTTGACCTCCGGCCTAATTTTTTATGTTCTTAGAAATAAATAAACAAACTTTTAACAGGATGTACCATTTTGATATATTTGCTGCAATATTACGAGAATCAATGAGTCAATGAATGAGAGGAAAATTATTGAGTATAGCCTGGGGCAAGAATGTGTTATAGAAAAAGATTAATCTCTTCTTGTCAGTAGAAATTACTATCGGATTGACTGCACGGACCGAGCCATTCAAACTTTTTGTTTAGTATTCTTGAATCGATCGCTCTACGTTCATATCTACGTCATCAAAACCGGATACGAAATTCGTACTTATGAAAGATTGAAATTTTTAATCAAAATGAAAAATAATTTGGGGATAAGTGCCCCAAATTGAGTACTCATAATTAAAAACTGTGCCGTGCAAAATTTATGTAATTTTCAAGCTAAAATAATTTTCTATGCTAATTGTTTATTATTTTATTTTATTTTATTTTATTCTATTTTATTATTTATTTATTTATTATTATATGAATTCATAAATAATAATTTCAACATAATTCATCTAGAATCACTTAATATTTAACAAAAGTCCTGAAAATTCGTTGAAATTCTTTTAAGAATCCTTTGAAGTTCCTTAAGATATCTTGAAATTTTCTAAAATCACTTAAAATCCCTTGAAATCGCTTGAAATAATTTAAAATCTTAAAATTACTTAAAATTTAAAAATTAAATAATTAATTAATTGAATTAAAATTCATGGATTAATTAATTAACAATTTTAAAATTAAAAAATTACTTAAAATCTTAAAATCACTTCCAATCACTTAAAAGTCCTTAAAATCCCTTCAACTCAATCAAGGAATTACATTAGGTTGAAGTTGCAGACGTCCAGTCTGACGAATTTTTATTTCTACATTTATTAGAATGAAAATATTAAAAAAAAAGTTCCAAAACACTCGATTTTTATTTATTCACTGGGAAAATTTTATACCCAGCGTTGCCTACAATTTTTAGAGATTTCATAGAATTTTAAAGAGATTTTGAAGGATTGCAAAATATCTAAAATGATTTTAAGGAATTTCAAGGGATTTCAAGCGATTTCAAGAGATTCTAATGAACTTTAAGGGATTTTAATATATTGTAAACGATTTTAAGGAATTAAGGGATTTTAAAGGATTTCATTTGATTTCATTAAAAATTCCTTGAAATTTCTTAAAATGACTGTAAATGTCTTGAAATCTATTGAAAATCCTTAAACTCTCTTGAATTCATTTAAAATCCATTGATAATCTTTAAAATCACGTAAAATGGATTTAAATGTCTGAAAATCATTTCAAATTATTTTGAATGTTTTGAAACCTATTGAAAATCCTTAAACTTTTTTGACATTCCTTGAAATTTAATACAAACACTTGAAATATCTTAAAATCGTTAAAAATATTTCGAAATTCTTTTGAATTTATTAAAATATTCTTAAATCTCTTATTTTCTTGAAATCTCTTGAAATCCCTTTAAATATCTTGAAATTCTTCAAGATCACTTCAAATCTTGCTTAATCCCTTAAAGTCTCTTTAAATTCCCTTTCAATTCCTTAAAATTACTTAAATGTCCTGAAATCTCTTTAAAATTATATTATAATATTAAAATATAATATATACGATATATTATATTATATTGTATTATATTATATATAAATATAACTATGCAGGAATATCATGTTTTTTCAACTATAAATTCCGATAGATCACAAATTATCATTGCACAACGAAAATGAAAGTTTTATATGTAGAATTAATTAATAGATAATTAATTAATAAATAGCAATATAATAATTATTATATATAAA
>UCOK01006098.1:35069-159609 GCA_900474325.1 Synergus umbraculus | reverse complement strand
ACAATTCAGCACAAGTTTTGATTTTTCAACATTTGATAATTTTTTAGACATGCAGGTTTTTTTCAGTTTCAGGTTTTGAGTTTTCATTTGAGAACTGTTGGTCTTACGAAATTTTGCAAGAGTGAAAATAGTTTTCATTTCCCGAGCACAATTCAACACAAGTTTTGTTTTTTCAAAATTTAAAAATTTTGAGATTTTCGAGTTTTGATTTTGATTTTTCATTTGAGAGCTGTTGATCTTACGAAATTTTGCTAGAGAGAAAATAGTTTGCATTTCTTGAGCACAATTCAGCACAAGTTTTATTTTTTCAACATTTAACAATTTTGAGATTTTCGAGTTTTGATTTTGATTTTTCATTTGAGAACTGTTGGTCTTACAAAATTTTGTAAGAGAGAAAATAGTTTGCATTTCTCGAGCACAATTCAGCACAAGTTTTAATTTTCCAAGATAAAGTTTTGTGTGGTTTTTAGTTTTTTTTTGGAAAATGGTTAAGTTTTCAGAATTTTTCTTTGCTGCACAAAATTCAATGTTATTTAATCCATCTAGCACAACCTTTGATTTTAAGTTAATAATAACTTGCGGTTCTACAAAAAAAAAACGTTTTCATTAATTGTGCCCGTAATTTTGAATTTTTCAAAAAATCGTTTGCAGCACAAATGAGCACAAACCTAGCACAATTTAGCACAACTTTCATTTTTTTGAAATTTTAAGTTTGCGGTTCTAACTTCCGGGACATAAAGATAGAATGAATGAATTTTATAAGTAGCTCTCTGATTATGAGATTTATGAGCACAAATTTAATAAAAATAAATAATTCTGAAAGCCTGGAGTTGAAAATAATTAAGTTCACTACAGCAACTGCCTTTAAGGATTAATTAAAATGGTTTAAAGCTGTTAAACGAAATAAGAACATAGGTTGCTACTCTTCATGGATTATCTATGATTAATAAGCGACACTCTTCGTGCTAACTTCGCCTGGCTGATCTAATTGCATATCTGATTAAAATGATATAAATCGGCAAAGCAACACCAGTTATACAGTGATTTCCATCGTCTTTTACTTTAAAATTAGATACTTATATCTGCGATTTAAGCAAATATGTGAAATTATTAAAGAACCATTTGTCAAGTTCATTGAAGGAAATTAAATTTGGTTAACTAGCTTGCATTACAAATAGAAATATTATTTTTGATGCTTCACGGATGCTGAATTTGCGTGAATACGCAAATTTGTTAGGGCGAGAAAGAATGAATTAATGAATTACATATTTGCCACTCTGAATTAGGTTTAAAGAGCATCGAAGCCACATGACGTTCTACGCACAATATAAAAGTGCCGGCAAAAGAAAAATTACAAGAAGCATTTGCTTTGAAAAAAAAATTGTTAAAAAATATCACGTAGAAAATTAGTTTTACCTTGGGTTGAGGAGACTCTGGTACGGGTGCGATTCTTTCACTGGCATTTTCAGTCGTTCTGTTCAGCGCCAATCGACTCGGAGATGAACCTAAAAAACCGAATACTATATTAAAGAAATTGTTGGAAAATTCAAGGCAATTTGTTTCAGTGATCGTGATCACTTTAAGTGTCTTGCGTGGAATTTCGAATGTAGGTTTCTTCTTGTATTATTCGAAACTTTTGACATAATTATTTAATTGACTTCCGTAAGAAATGATACTTTATAAAAAAAAAAAAATAATAATAAAGGAGCTTATACAATTGTAAGTTTGAGGCAAATTACAACTTTCACTAAGAAACAGGTTGGCAATGTGAACAATAAAACGTGTTAGAAAAGTAATTGGAAAGCTTGTTAATTATTAGGCTTCAAGGATTTCTAACAGTGATAATCTTTTGCCATGGCAGTTTATTTAAAACTAGCAATATTAAAGGCGCGCGAAAATATTGCAATAATAATATTCAAATATAAAAAGACACAAAATTACATGATTTCAATTTGAAATTCAAAAATTTAGGATCTTTCAAGAGATTTTAGACAAGGAATTTATTCTTATTATTTATTAAAACATATAAAAACTGAAATTTGTAAGTAGGAAGTAAAAATATCATAAAAATTCAATAAAATTGAATGCATGACGTCGAGATACTGTCGATTAAAAATATAACTTCTCTAGTCTGGCGTTACTGCAACAGTAGCTCGATTGTTGGATTGTCGTAACTCATTTATTTATATATTCGAATCGCGATAAGGGGACACTTGAAAAATCGATGTTTTCACATTCCAAGGTGTATATGCCGCCTTGCACACTCAGAAAATTATCGCGCCTGCCGCCTGCTATAGCATTAGAACGCACGACGAAGACAATACGTGAAAGTGACTTCATATCGTATAGAAATCTCTGATGCAGGTAGCACAAGGGTTGTAACTCACAAGAGTTCTGAAAGGCGAGTAGTTTATTTTGATACGTGTGGTTGAAGATGACATATAAACTTTGTTGATTAAAATCGAACCTTACCAGGATTGGGTCACGTCATATCATACGTATCACGAAGCCGCATGTGAGCTCAGTCACGTTTTTGCCATTTGAGCTTGTATGGCCCGGAAAAAAATTTAATTCGATATATATGTACATGTTTCGTGAATCTCCTTGCGTGCACGGGTATGAGTGTCGAAAAGGGTTTTGCAATGCACGTGGATTCAAGAAACTTGATGAGATGGGCTGACAGAATACTCTGAAGTTTGAGGGACGCTATCGTTCAATCATCTGGCTCTATACATATAGACATTCACTATCGTCAATTTAATCGAGACCGGTCGCTCGACTATGACCAGGGTCAAGATTATTTTTATATATACTTTTTATTTCTATATTATGCAATACACTTGCTGGTTAGTCTAAGTGACTTGCTGACAGCATGAAATTGAAGGAGAGACTGATTTCGTAATTTTAAATTCAATGGATTCGAGAAAGACGTTCTTCAATTTAGGTCAGCATTTTAATTTCGATGAAAGAATATTAAAGAATGAAGATTTCTTCTGAGGTTTTGGTAATAATTCAAAAAAGCTCCCAGCTGTTAATTTCTGATTGTGATTGTTAATTCTAAACATTTAACTCAAAGGTAAAATTTTATTCTTAAGTGAAATCCTCTTTCTGAATTATTACTAGACTCTGTGAGTTATTGTCAGTATTACTTGATTAGCAATCGATATTTCTCAATTTCATCCAATCTTAGACAGGCAGCTTGTACCCGCAGGCTCCTAAGTCATATTTAACAGCTGCGATATTGCGGCTATGGTAATAATAACAATTATTACGATAATAGTTGCGAAATTAGTCGGCGGGAGAAAGGTCAGCGGGACGGTAATTGTTGGCAGCTATTGTCTGAGAAAGCAGGCGTTGCCAGAGATGCAGACAAATTATTATAAAAAATATGCTTGAACAGGCGGGAAACGGCACATTCTTCTTGCGCTTAATTCTTCATTTTATTTTACTTTATTAGCGAACAATTCTACTTACGCTCTACAATTAAATAAACATTTTCTTAAAGTTCCCTGAGGCAAAAATGATAATTTCTCTTCACGAAGCTCAAGTGCTCCAAGTTTTTGAAATAGACGTACAACTCATTAACTTAGAAAAAATAACTGTGAAAAATTCCATTTTCTGAGATGTTTCAAATGATACAGTTAGGCAAAGCATTTTTATAGGAAAAAAAATGAAGTCATGAGTCTGTAGTACAAAATCGAATCTAATAAATTATTTATGCGTGTGTTTAATAAATAGAATTGGTGCCGTTCATGGTGTATAATACAGTGAAGGGTTATCATACAACTGGCAAGAAAATCGCCTGGTACACGTTTAGATTAAGATTTATATACACATGCACCTAATGTTAATTTTCTATCTCTCACGTAAACGTAAGAGACATTACGTAAGATAAAAAGATAAGAACCAGCCAGCAGGGTGCCTTTATTTAATGAGGATGAACTGCGAAATTTTTCTCACCTACCGCCGATAATGACAATAATAACAAAGTCGTTTCGTAATAACTTTCATCCTCTTCAACCAGTCAGATCGGCAAGAGAAAAGGGCGGAAGCTGAGTTGCACGCGAACCTTAATACACCTAACCATATATATATATATATATATACATAAATAAAATATATAAAATATATTTAAAATCCTACAAGATAATGTAAAATCGATTCAAATTTCTTAATAATCTCATAAAACTAAAACTGTTGAATTTCACATTGAAATCATGTAATTTTATATCGTCTTTTTTTGTTTTTGTATAATATTAATTGTCCATGGAGTGTTTCTCACGCGCTGTAGGGCGCGTAAAATATTGCTAGTTATTTATATTTATTTTATTAATGGAGGACTAATGCTATACAAATTATACCTGAATGTCAAAGTGAAATTTCTGACGAAAATGAATAAGAAATGAACAAATAGTAAAACTTCCGTTACTCATTTTGCTTTTACATTGAGGCCAGTATTCATATATTTCTTGTTCATTATCATTACGCTCGTGCCAATTTGACGGTGTGAGCAGCACGAGCAAATGGCCATAAAAAAAGTCAAGAAACAATGACGTGTAATTCAACAAGTGGTTGGAGAAGATTCGATCTCATCGATTTAACGCAATATATATTTTTGCTCTTATACTGGCGTTGGTGGAAAGATGTGAGAGAGAAAGGGAGAAGACAATGGTTCGTATAGATCGTGGGAGGATTTTAGCTGGTGGATGTTTAAATTTAAATCTCGTGGTTGGACGCCCGTAATCCGTGTAATTAATGCTCGGTTCACTTTCGTTTTATAGCACGCGCTTGGTACTTCATAATGCTTATCTACAATTTAATACACTTTTCAAACAGTAGCGTGACGACATGTTCGTTATTCATCGGTGAAAACTTCAAAGTATGTAAATAGAAATTGTAATTAATGAATTAATATTTGTTCATTTTATTCGTCATAACAGAAACTTGAATTTAAAAAATCCTACAGGCATCTATAATTGGATCATGATTTGATTTCCAGTAAAGATTCCTTCAGCAAATTTCAAGTCTTGTTCAATCGTGGTTTGAAAAGACTGTATCGCTTTCAATGATGATTGATATCAAGGAACAACTTGTGTCGTGCATATTTCATATGTCTAATACTCGCTGCTAAACAGGACACATATATGCGGCCGAAGTTCATGTCATTGACTAGCTTCTAGCTTTCTCTCGTCTCAAAACTTTTACAGCCAAGGGGCTAGTTTTTTTTTTGCAATTAGTTACAGCCGAATCGACCAGAGTTGTTCTTAACTAGAGAGTCCACTCTAGTCGAAGAGTGTGAAATTTAGCAAAGCTCTAAGGCGAACATAAACAACCATTGATATTCCTCTAGTTGAGTGGTTTTTTAGTAGTAGCCGCTGCGAATACTGCAATTATCTTCTAAACTTTCACTTTTACGATGTAATTAGTTGCTTGTGTTGCAGATTGCCTCGAGTTGCGTCGTTGCAAATATTTGCGATCGAGCGCGAAAAAAGGAGTTACGGACTGAAAATGGTAATAAAAATGCTACACCTGTTTGTAAAAGCTACAGGCATATCGCTGAGAGATATTTTTCTCACAGTGTGCAATGTCGAAGATTGGAAAGAAGCAAGAAATTAAAAGTTAAGCAAGGATAACTAATATCGTTCATACAAATGAATACGAAAAAAAGTATTTAGAAACTGGAATTGAAAGCATACAAATTTTAAAACACTTTCAGTTTCAGGTTCTTTAGAAATAGATCTAGAAGTGAAATTCTCATTCTGAACCGCTTTGAACTAAAGGCGTTAATCATCTTAGCAGAATGAGGAGGCTAAAAACTGACCCAATGGATCTCCGGGCAGAGAAAACACGAGTTTAACCCACGACATGTGCTGGACCAGTGCCAATTTGTGCCCTATTTGGCCCGTTTAGCAACACATTACAGGAGAGTGAAATGTGCCAAATGTAATGCGACACGATGTTTCCACCACTATAACTTCTCTTATTCTCACTCGATTGCATCGCTGAAGAGAATGCAACCGCGCTACTAACTTTTACTATTACCTCGTACTAAATCGGAAATCATCTAAAAGTTACTGGCTTAAGGCCATGTATCAGTTATCCGATCACTAACTTACCAGTACTTTTACCCTGTCTTAAAATCAATTCTTTGCAATTGGAAAAATTTTAAAGGATAGTTAACGGTAGAGTGAATAGGATGAGATTTTGAGAATTGCGATGTATGTTAAATGCAATAAGGCCAGACTAGATTCAATTCGGGGACAGGTTATATCAAGTCTCTCACCTCCGAAGGTTTGATAGAATTGCGAGAGGTAGGTGAGAATCGATAGACGATCAGGGACAGCACATGCAGCCATGTCCTCTGCATCCAGAAGAGCTGGAATCCCCAGATGCTGCTCCGCTACCCTGAATGCCAACTCGTTGTTCCCATAAATATCGTCCTTGTTCAGGCTCTCGAAGTCTCTGTAATCACGAAAACACATATTAATTCTTTTCCCTACAAACATTGTTCTTCGTTTAATATACTTAATTTATAAAAGCTCTAAATTGTGCAAATTTCAACTAAAAATGATCAAGGATTAGATTAAAAGTTAAAACTATATACTGAAAGCATTCAGGAATCAGGATTCTTGGAAAGCCTATATAATATTTTGAAATTAGTGTCTTTTTATTGACAATCGAATACCTATATTGTGGCGCAATAAAAGCTTTTGGAAATTCGGTCGGAACTCCAAAACATGAAAAGCTTGTAGAGGTGACAAGCGATTGGAATCTCGCGATTTCACGATAAAATCAAAGCGAGGCTCCGGCGTTGCAAACATTAGCTCAGATTAGCCGTGTTAAATTGGTCGAAAACCGGATACAGGCATACACCTATTTATTCTGGAATCTAGTTGTGTTGTGTTGTTATGTTCAACCATTTACGATTTACAATTCAGCAACACTAAGCAGTGTGCAACTGCGTGCACACATTGCCAACCACGAAATTGGCAACATAATAATCGAGATTGACGAAAACCCCTCGATATCCCTCTCCAGTGACTTTCGCTCCAATTATTTATTGCACAGTAGCTCTTTCAGCTCGATTAATCTGTATCTCGTCGTATACAGTACTAAATCTAGCGAAAGTGCAAAAAAGGCAAAATGCAGTCTTTGAGCAGTACTCGTGATAGTGCTAGCTTTGCTCGATTGTTTTACTCTGGTAGATTAACATTTTTTATAAGTGCAACGGAATTTCAAGATAAATCTGGTCGCCTGTAGTCTCGCATTTTGCATTTCATTAGAATGGCTGAGTAAGATGAATCAATAGTCGGCTCTCTTTCAAAATCTTTCCCACGGCGCCCCGTGGATTTTTTGATGAAGGTCAAGGTAGACGTAGGACGGAGATCTCAACCTCGATTACTAAGGGCTCTCCTAACTTTTAGGACTGCGCCTTCTTTTGGTCCCTCAATCTTGACAAAAAATAGAGAAAACCGAGTCAAAGATCCCCATTTAGATATTTTTTACGAAAATTATTGTCGTCATCACAGAATGTATTCTAATTAAAAAAGGTGGACTTTTTAAAAAAAAATAAATGAAAAATAGGTGACAAAAAATTGAATTAAACTTAAAGAAATTTAACATAAAAATAAATTCACAGAATTTAAAAAGATTTCAAGTATTTTTTTAAAAAAGTGAAACATTTCAAAAATAGGTAAAAATAAAGGTGAATAGATGGCAATCTGTGATGACTGCTAAGTATTAGAGTTTTTTCCTTCACGGAACATTAATCAAGTTTCTAATGTCGACTGTGCGTGAATAAACAGGAAATAATCATCCTCAAGAGAATTTGTAGAATGAAGCCACAAGTCGAGAAATTCTGGAAAACGCGTCTTGGAAATGAATTAAAGATTGAAGATATTACTTATGCACATAGAGTATACACATAAAATCATAATACTAGGCTTGAGGAAGCGGATTCTAAAGAGAAAATTATTGAAATATTGATTATAGGAAGACCTAGGCGATGACATGGGCGGCAATTCTAACTGTGAATACTAATAGAAGAAGTAGTGTTTTCGAGAGGCTTGTCGGTTTGTAATCGACTGAATGTTCTTCGAGACGAGAAGCCAACCCATGACTCAGAGGTCCATGCCACACCCACCCTTGTCCTCCATTTTATTCGCCACCAGGCTACCACCGCAACTGGCGCAAAAAACCACCCACACATCATAGTTGTCTTTGTCATTCATTTTTCCATCTTCTATCTCTTCACTTATTTCATCTTGAAGAAATTACTTCAATTTGAATTACAAAAAGTCTCAGATGAAAAAAGTAACGAGAAGACACCAGTCGCATCGATTACATGTTCACTTTAAACGACCTGTACGAGGACGCAGGTGAAAGCAAAATAGTACAGGTGACTCGAAACGACTAGGTTTGATATCGAAGGAATTACCATTAACGATTAAGAAACCTGACAGCTGATAATTGCCATATACGAGATCTGCAAAAACGATACTTGTGATAAATGGTCTCCAAGAGAAACGTTTGCTCTATTCTACTATTTCTAACAAATATTTAGATCCGGTCACACGTGATTCTAACAGGATATACACATGAGGAGAAAAAATTACTAGTTCTCAACATACATCTTTCCAATCAAATATGTTAATTTTACCATTTTCCATTTCCGGCTTAGGTTGAAATCTTTTTTCGAATTTATTTAAATTTCAAAGCTTTCTACCGTGTAATCGCTTAATTTGTAAAATAGATGAACGAGACCTTAACTCAGCTTTAAGCCAGATTTATTCGAAATGTATGTATTAAGATGTGAACTTAAGATGAAATAATTGTGAGAAACTTTGTGAGAAAATTCCTGTTGATCCGTGAACTCATCGGGCTACAATCAGCTATTACAAATTGATTTACGAGTAGGTAGGAAATATGGAAATTACGAAGAGAATGGTACTATCGTTATATATTCCCGACAAGTTTTACAACAATGCCTCATATCCTTATAAAAGTAACAATAAGATGTAGAGAGTCTGAGAGTGTGATCCGGGGTTAAGCAGTACATATAATAGAGATCATTCTTTTTTAAACTGGACTCTCCTTAACATTGCCTGCGGCTCTCGAAAACGTTGCTCAAGAATTTAAGCAAATCTGACAGCCATGACAACTCATTGATTTGTTGCCAAGCCCGAATATATAAATTCAATATCTAGCTTAAGATAATTTCACGAAACAAAAGAAATTGTAGTCATCACAGTATCTATTATATTATAAATATTTTGCTACAATAATCAAGTTTTAAGCTTTTCTATCCAATGATTCTTTAATATGTAATCCGCACTAACTCAGATTGAATGAAACGCCTCCTCAGAAGTAACCGGATCTGCAGATTTCTACGGACCGAGTGACAATGCTTTAATAATAATAACGAACAGCTTTCTAAGAATTTCGTGTATATATCATTCAATTCAATAAAAGTTAGGTGCCTGGAATGCTGTCATGAAAATAATCGCTATTATGTTCTTATTCTTCCACTGAACTGACCAATGACTAACAAGTATTCGTTAAGTCTACATGTCCGGAATTATGCTCACAGTTACATGCTAAGCATACATAATTCACACGATTTTGTGCGCTATCGCAAAACGACACATAGAAACCAGTTCATTGCATGCTTAGGAGTCAGGTGTGCAGATAAGCGTCTTTTGATTGTGAGAAAAGAGGATAAAAGTTTTATTAAAACGTCACCTACAGATAATGAATATTTTTGACAATGACAATCATTATTCATTAGAGAGTTTCTTTAATAAAGTATTTTTCGTAAGATTTATGACTTCCGTCCGTTGAAAAACTAAATACATACTCATCTAAAATTTTTGTTTAAAGGCAATTACCGTAGCAAATAGTTATCTCAACTGATGACGTTACTTTAATAACGGTCTTCCCGGAAACGATAGATTAGGTAAAGTATGATGGACCATGATGAATTTAAAATTAGAGTAAAGTTTACTGTGAAACTTTACTCTAATTTATTTTTTGTCAGAAGAAATTTTCTTTTTCTTAGATTCCTAGAAGAAGAATTTTGTACGAAATAGAGCGAAGGACTTTGAAAAATAATAATAGAGAGGTACGTGCTACCGCTACCTCTTTACTTGAGTTTTTTCGATTCTGATTAATGGAATCGAAGGCGGCAAAAAGCGCGAAATTGTTGTAGCCAACTGGCACGCTTAATCCAAGAAAAATAAAAAAAACTCGAGGATAAATCGAGTAGTTTCTATGCTCAACAGATCAGGCTCAATATGGTCAGCTCACTGTCAAGTGCGCTTCGCTACAAAATCAGATCATAAAATCAGGAACGCATCCTATTTTTCTAAATCTGAAAATTCTTTTGACCAATTAAAACATCGAGATACTAAATAATTTATCTACAATTAACAAACTGAAACATTTGAAATAGTATGTCGGTTTCCTGACAGTCGTATTTTCAGTGGATACTGTTCAGGAAACTGTGGTAATTGGATGTGCTTTGCTGTTCGAGTTCGAGTGCTCGGAATCAATTGGATGCCTGAAATCAATACGAACTGAGAAATTCTCTTTCCTGTATCGAGATCCGCTTATGGTAGCCAGTTACCACATACATACTCAGTGTCACTTTTGCTTCTGTACAATGTACATCGATTTCCATAATAGATTGGCCATCTCTATAATACCATTACCAGCTTTAGCGTTCCATCTAAAATATTCCAGCGCAAATAGAAGCTGAACTAACTATTAATCATTTTCATTATTCATAACCCTTGTAATCGAGCAATAGCTAATTGCCTTGATGTTCCTGAAATTGAATCTATTCGATAGAATCAGGCGTGCCATAATTCAAAGACACATAAATGTGGTTTACAAAAGATGATAATTCAGGTAAAATGATAATTCTTCTGTAAGCGATATCTGCGTGTTACGAATTAAATAAACGTCTTTTAATAAAAACTCTGAGTTTTACACTCAAAAAAATATCAACAATATTCTGGTTAAATATGCCCTTACTATTTTTTCTGGTTAAAGTAACCGCAGAATCTTAGTTATTTTAATCAGAATTTTCTTCTTACAAGTATATAAGTTGCAAAATGAACTCGGAGCATTGATAAAAACTTTTATTCTTCTATGAGAGGAAACTATTTTTGTGTTCTCATGTAGTCTATTTTCCATTACTGGAATTGGCGACTGCTCGTTATACTCGTCGTTATTATTTCCCTGGAGACTCTTCAGGATTTTGGTTTGGAACAGAGCCAAGAAGATACAGGAGTGAATTCGAGCAGGGGTGTGCCACGAATAATTGACGAGAAATATGAGTCTACCTGGTAGATCAGCAATACACCAGACTCGTTCATAAATCATTCCTGTGGTAGACACCGCCGCTCTTCAATTTTTAGGCATCAATCGGCCCTTAAATCCGGATGCGCCCCAGGCGATTTTAATATTAAAAAAAAAAACAATGTATCCACCTTATAATATGGTGATTCTTTTCATAGAATCGTCAACTAATCATCAAAAAAGAAAATGTAGGTACTGTGAGGACTGCGATTTAAATCGTGAAAGAAGGATTGAGTTACTTAAGTGTTGAGTCATAGGAGATGCAAAGACACAGGCCACAGTGCAAGCTATTGATATAATTGACCGGATAAGCTGTATCTACATTCAAGATTGTAGACTCTAATTGCACTACTCGCCGTTTCCATAATCTATTTCATATTCTATACTAAATAATACATAATGAATGCGTAGAGGAGCACGTGCTGCTGCTCCCTCTCTCTTTTTGTTTCTCTCTCATTACTCTGCCCTGCTCTGCCCCCAACAAGAACCCAGAAGCTTAGCTCCTTATCTTTTCATCATAAGCATCACTTCTCTTCCTTATAACGATACCGAGCTGTATATACGACTTTAATGATGACCACTTGTTCTCTGGCTGGCCAGTTTTACCGCCTTATTTACTCTTAGCGAGAAATTGCTTCTATCTGTCCTCACATTTGGATTATATTCTGCCAGAGACTTTCCTCTAGTAAGAAGGTCGTTTCAGAGGCATTTGAAAATAATCCACGTCCTATATTGCTCGTATTATTTCCAAGCTTTCTATGAAGAGAGCTGCATAAAGTGTGCTATGAATCACGAACGAAAAAAATACTCGAAAAAGATAATAAACGGATTTTGTTTGTTTCCAGAGTGGCGATTCGGCAAACGTAAATTTGAATGTAATCGGATAATTTCTACGTTTTCTTTTTTATATATGTAAATTACAAAATGCACTCAGAGCACTGATACAAACTTCTATTTGAATTTATGATTATGGTTTTTTTGTACACCCTAAAAGTCATAAAATTTTCCATTGTGTAATAACGAAATTTTCAGTAATGTAATAGTAACTTGAACAATTAAGATAAATTCATATTCATATTAAAATTTGAGATTAAACATCCATTTTCATATTTTGAACTTTATCTGTCAACATAATTTCCAAACTCTTTTATAAATTAAGCCACTAAACTATTTCATTTTCTCAAAATTTTGTGACTTTCACAGGTTTTCTAGAAAAACAACCCTGATCATTTTGCACTTCCGAATTACTAAAACAGTAAAGCAGGAAAAGAAGAGTTTCTAATAAAGTTGGCGTGTCAGAGGGTAAAAACAAATGAAAAAGCAAAAGGCCTCTTTGGGAGTTTGCGATTGACAATCAGAGGCATTTACATGGGTCATCTTGGCGTACTTACATGAGGTCAGGTCGAAAGTGATGAATCATCGCACAGAAGGCGAGACCATCTCGCCACGAGGTAGTCATGTTTTGCACGTTTACACCCTGATAACCCTCCGTTATCCGCCTGCACCATAGCTCCAAGGCTTTAGTTCCTCGTCGTTCACCCATTCTGCTTACTGCTTAGTGTTGTCTATTTCCGGTCACCAACTTCTTCTTCTTCTTCTTGTTTTTCTTCTTCTTCTTCTTCTTACAATTCACTCAGCTTCGTCAAGCCGCAACTCTCGAGGCACTACTGGACGATCCGTTATCTGCAATGCAAAGAGAGAAAACATTGACTTGACACGTAACGTTACAACGAAGCCTCAAGCTATCTTTAGACGAGGCGATATTCGTACAAGTTGCGCATTTCTAGCTTCCTTCTACTTACTAGAATCCTTGGAAGACACCTAACTTCTGGAATGCAGGACATTATTGTATTTATTGTTTGTCAACCAAAAAAGTGTGCTAGAACTTTTTACCATGATGAAATTGACCACTACCGTAAGATTCCTGCTATATTACAGTCATCACAGTAGCTACTGTCATTAAAAAAGGTGAATAGGTGAATTTTTTTATAAAAATGGATTTATAAGAATGGAAAATAATTTTGCCTAGTTTTAGTAAAAAATATTTTTTATGCGACTGTAAAGTTGGGGAAATTAAATTTGGTCTTATGGTAATTACGACATATGTAGTCTGAATGAACCTAATTTCTTAAGTAGTCATGAAGACTATACAAATTTGCTCTCGTTAACTGCCTTTTTTGTTCAAATGGTTGCGTTCACTTCGCATGAATTACGCGTATGGTCGAGTTAGAATGACGAGTGGGCACGTATGAAAAAGAAAAGCTTATATCATTCTGTTGCCTTCGGCAGTATAACATATTTCTAAACTCGAGTGGAACCTGATACACTTTCTCATTCTTCTGTAAAAAATCAAGTCTTCCTCCACTTCAGAAGACAACTTTTATCACCGCAAGCAATTTAATTATGATAATGGCTCAATATTAATATTAGACAAATTAGATAAGTCATGATTGATTGATAGAAGTAGAAAAATTTGGTACCTCTTTCAATCACAAACATCGGTCCCGTAATTTATTTAGTCATAAATCCAATTTAGATGATGTAAGGAATTAAGGATATTGCGAGGGATATTGCATAACAGCTTTAAATACAATATATTGAATTAATATGGCCTGGACTCATCATAATCCTTCATACTGACATCATCTAGTCTAATATATATGAGTGCAATCAGTAATTTCCTTTTTTAATTTAAGTAATGGTCCTTGAAGCGAAAAGATGTTTTTCTTAACAAGTAAATTCTTTGAAACAAAATTATTTCTTTATCTTCTTCTTTAGAATGGTCCTTTCATGTACTTGGACTTGCAGAAAGTTTCCATAGTTACTAGTGCTGAGACAGAGTGAATAGAATGGCAGTTGTCCAATAGTTTCTTCAAAGTTTCAGACTTGAAATTTCTATTGTTCAGTCTCTGATCAGAGGGAATCGCAAAAATGTAGCCTAGTTCTTAAGTCTTTCTCTAACCTTTGCAATCTGCCGTTTTTCTGACAGTATAACAGAAACTTTTGGGTCCCTTATTTGAAGGACGAATAAAGAAGGTCTCGATCAAGAAACGAGGGCAATCATTTTTCCATAGAGTATGTAATTTACATTCTCCCGAAAATAATCGTCAGTATCTAGTATGCAGAGGAGCGATGCAATATTTATACTAGGAGCATGTCTGGAATCGCATTTCTAATTCTGCCTGTCGTGTACGATACATGAAATATGAAAAATGATTCCGCTCACGTAAATCTTGCTTTACAATCTTGAAATATAGTTTTACCTAATTACAGGTATGTAATTATTATTTTACACATTACACTGGACAAAATCTCAAAAAATGATAATTGTTTCATGATTCGATCAGAGAACCAAACATGTGAAATAAATTTACAGTATGTTTATGCAAATTGCAAGTCAATTATATACCTACAAGTTAGCTACATGCCCAGCGTAATATATAATTATCATTCGATTCTAATTCACAATACGAAATAATTGTTTTCTCTTTAATCGCATGTTTCTGAATTATTATCCGTTATTGCCTCTTTTCTCTTAGCAAAACAGTGCATAAATTTTAACTGCATTAGTATTAATTTTAATTGGGAAGAATCAGTCATAATAATGGAATCTGGGCTCGATTCTTGGTCGTGAGTATTCGCCAGGCAATATATAAGGTATAATTGAGACAAAAAGGAAACTATCAGGTACTGACCCGTAAGTGCCTGATGGTGAGGCTAAAGCTATTATAGGGATTGAGTCGGTTGAAGAAAAAAGAGACCCGTTAATTCGAAAGTCTTTGCAAGCGATCATTTTCCACGTGGTTACTGCCTTTCTTGTTAGATAGACAAGAAACTCATCCATGCAGCGGTAGCACGAACTTATATACAATAATTAAAGCCCCTCCTCGCAACTGATTGTGAGTGAAACGTAGGTGCGCAAGAATAAGTAAAAGTTACGTGTGGCAGCTCAAGTGGTCGGCCTTGTTCTCAGTTTGCCGGTTACGAGGTCGCATTCAGCTGATGGGTGATGTGCCACGACGAGACCAATATATAGAAAATCAACCGATTTTGCGAACTTGGGGCTAATCCACAATTCGATTTTCAATGATTCCACCACGGATGCCATGATGTACGAAAGAATCAAGTTTCTGAAGGGAATTCAAGGGAATTGAAAGAATTTCAAATGAATTGAGGGAAGAGTTTAAAGATTTCTAAGAAATCTGACCGTATTCCAGAAGATTTAGAGGAAGTGTAAGAGATTAGAAGTGATCTCGTGATGCACTATTATTTTTTTGAAAAAGTAAGAATTGCGGAAACTCGGGTAATCTAAATTTGCTCATATGGTAATTACCACATGCCCTCAACATAGCTTTTATAGAACACAATCTTCACTCTGTGTAACTAGCCGCAACGAGTACCCGATTGACCAACCATTTGCCACACGGACATAGCAAAGATATTTTCAATTTTCTCGAATGGCACGTATAGTCGAGATCAAGGATTACACTGGGTGGAATTTATCGTTACGAGATATACCAAAGAGATATTTGATAAAGTGATTTTCGCTGCTTTAACGAAAGGTACAGCCTCATGAGTGGAATATTTGTGAAAACACTACCCAATTGCTTACTTGATACAACACGCATTCAAACTGATACAATGACCGAGCAATGACACAAGGCTGTTCATAGTGCATATATTAGGTGCTGCAAAATTCTAAGAAATCCGCACTACGTGAAACATTTGCATGAAATGGGCGAAGATTTATTGCATTAATGAAATCGACACTAACTTATTTGTGTCATCAATTATTAGATAATTATAGTTCCAAGTTTACAGAGAAAACAATAAAGTTAATTTCTTCTGCAAGGATACTTCACTCGTGTCACTGATACCTTATTTTATGTTCCACTTAAATTACAATGCATAACGTCAATCCTAAAATGAGCCTGTTGTCACGTGCGGAGAAAGCGAAAGACAAAAGTGTGCCAGATTGGAAAAAAAGAAGAAACTTGATGAGCAAGAAAGTGGAAACAAAGGAAAGAAAATTACAGCCTTGCGACAAAACGAGAGACGCAACAAGCGTTTAAGATATCTTGGTTTACTTGCTCTTGGAAGAGGTACTATCTCAAAAGCCAAGTGTCTAAAACGAAAAGAACTGTTCCTCTTGCAAAAAAAGGTCGACGTGACACCGAGAGGTTTAGTTTGAAAGCCACGATTTTCTTGCCACTGAATCATATCATCAACTCAAAACTTTATCATTTGAATTTTTCTTCCTATAAACTGAACAAAATGAATTATTTTTAATTAATGAAAATCAGGAATCAGAATACAGGTTCTTAAACGAAAACGAGTTTTTCATGACTTTTAGATTTTGTAAGATTAAAATAACTTATGTATTCAAGTATATAAACACGATTTGAAACAGGTTACAAGTATTATGTGAATAATATTTAAATTGCTCTTTCAGTATAATGTTTTTTATACAATGATCATAAAAATCAACCGTTAATGTATAAAAGAAGTTTATTGAAACTGAGAGAGATGTTCCGAGCAGTTATTGAATTCGCTATTATACTCGAGAGACAGTTTTCAGATGAAAGAGTACAAACTTGAGAAGTGTATTTTAATTAGCAAATGAATAAGACAGTCTCTGTGAATCATAATTGAAGGCTGATAATTAAATTGCCCGGAAAGTCCTGAGCTCGTTCCTCCCTGTTCTCAAATCAAGAGTTTACTGTCAAAGACCATAATGATTCTTTCATTCGTCGCTCAAGTAGTCATCTGCATAAATTGACACTTCTCGCTCAAGTACGATTCTCACGTGGATTCCTTCACGAGTACGAATCCGAAACAAACGAACATGGAGGCGTTCCATAATAGCCAACAGGTACTCACTGTTGATGAGCTTTGAATAAAAGCACACGCAAAAACATCCAACTACATATTAGCTACTCCTGAAAGTAAGCCTCCGGGTTTACTTGCTCCACAGGAGTTAATGAAGAAACAAATTTAGAAAGCTAAACTTAAAAGCCTAAATAAACAATAAGAATTTAAACATGAAAAACTAAAACTTGGAAAAAGATGAAGCAAGAATAAGATTGGGTGGTAGAAGAAAAGTTAAGTCAGATATTCGCCCTGTAAATATTGACCGCCTTTTGATACCAATAAAGACTTTCCTCTTGTCTTTTGAGAAGCTGCGACAAGGACCATATAGAAACGTTGTGGCCTTCTACAATGGGTAAAGAACGATTAAAGGACAGAAAAAGAGAAGCAGAAGCACATTATTTTTATTTAGCCTCAGCCCTTGTCTTTCTAGCAAGCGAGCTTGATATATGATACGTGAAGGGGTACTTTTTATCCGTAAAACACCCAGAAGGTACTGCCAAGATGAAACGAAAGCAATTTTAGGGTAGTAAACACTATCTGCTTTCAAACTGAAGGCCTCAAAGAGTTTCGAAAAAGACTCAAGGTTTAATATTGTTGTCCAAACTAAAAAGTTAGGTAAGTGGTATTGTCGATTCGGTCGAGTCTTGTATAGCGCTGCGTATGTCTGAATCGACCATATCGACAATGTCACTTACCAACCTTTTTTGGTTTATATATAATTTATCTGTACTGGATGGAAATTATGAATGACCTTTAATGCTTCATTTACTAATAACTATACTCACAAAGTCCTTGTAATGCAAGATGGATTCACCTGAAACACAATAAGAAGAAAATATTATTTTATATGTTATCGTCAATTGATCTTTTAAAACAATAGGGAAAAAACTCTATGGTTGTCACAACCATAGCAGTTTTTCCGTGAATTTAATATTAGTTAATAAATATATTAGAAATTTTTTTTTAAAAACGTAGCAAGTGTTGAAATGAAATGTGGTTGACATTATATTCTGAATATTGAGCAATAACAATAATTTACTATATAAGAAATTTGTAACATTCACTATATGGGTTCAGAGCTACTGTTGTACTGAAAATCATTGGTTCATAAAAGTGAAATGAGGTCAGAACTCAGGTGCAGAATGTCGCAAAATCGTTTGAATGTATTCCATAAATTGAGTCGCAACCGCCAAATTTTCTAAAATATAATAGCGAGCTCTATATGGTATACATTTATTGAAGTCACTTCAAGTCACTTTATAAGTTGCGTAAAGACACTTGAAGTCAATATAAGCTACAATCGATCGTTCGAGTTCTCAACCCCTTGTAAAAGATGTGCTCGATGATAAACGACATATCCCAGAGCGAGTGTTGCGCAGTTTTGCAGATGTCAGGAGAAAAGTGTGCAGAGTGGTAGGTGCGCTAATGTTGCTTCCAGGAAAATACAAATCGTTCGTGCAGCATTGCGAAATACCTCAGAGTGGCAATATATTGCCATATGCACGCGTTTGCAATTGATTACAATCGCAATTTATCGTCTCGAATGCTTATGTTCACTACTCCGTTAACGAGCAATACTTTTTTGATATCTTCTTGTTGAACAATAATTAACTTCGATTTATATATCACAATACTAGTTCCCGATTCTCGAGCAGCGTATCTAATGCTATTTTCATCATGTCTATCCGATCCCGATTCTTTCAAATTCCCGCCATAGCACTATAAATAAAATCGTATCGAACGCGTTCACTTGTTCAATACATATATGTTATATGTATATACTGTATATATACTGTACAGTGATATATACATTGACAGCGGAACGTAAATACGCGATATTAAAAATCAATTTGCGAGGAAGCATTTAAGTGTAATTTCCTTTCCTCTCACAAGATTTACTTCGCTGGAGTCCTCGTACTAAATTAAAGCATGTCATTCATGAAAAATTCAGAGCGCACCTTTTATCGTGAGTTAGGTATTCCATATTGTATGCTAATAAGAAATATCGACAATTACAGTTAGATTCGATTTGAGAGCGATTATTGGGTTGGTGGTTTTCACTGACACTAATACGATGACCTCAACGTGTCTGGAATACATACACAATTGCCAAAACCAAAGTAGAGATAGTGGGTTACTTTTTATCTGAACCAATTATTCATGTGACTTCTTCTCTCGAACTTGAAAAAAAGTCTAACATTTCGAGCTCCAGTGGGATTCGTTAAGTCATCAAACAGAAAAAACTGTTCATTCATGGTGATCGAGTTGGGCGTACTCAATGGAAAACAACAGTTAAGCAGACCTAATCAAATTATAAAAATCTATATATATCGTACTTTTCTGTATGTTTGTTCGTCTTCAAATTTGAATCTTTTTTCAAAGGAATGTTTACAATTAGGCATTCGGGTATAGATTGTTTTGTCTTCTAATCATTTATTTATTTGTATAAGATGTGATGCATCAGAAGGAGCAAATCTCTCTCGAGATAAATGATGGTGATTCATACCAAGTGTTCTTAATAACTGCTGTAACCTTTCTACAAACAGCTATCATTATCTAAATCCTCTCAATAGTATACAAATGGTAATACATACATAAATCGTTTACTATGACTGTTACAAAATATTGGAGAAGACGCTACAAGACCGTGACAAACAAGCCTGTATAATATACAGGAATTATCATATTTTAATGCAATGCTTATCTATTCTTATGCAAACTATAAAAGTATAAACCTATTTTCTATTTTCTTGAAGAAAATACTCGAACTTGGAACAGTTGATACCTGAAGTTTGCAAATTTTACTTGTACAGCGTGTACTTAATTTTGAAATGAACCTTCGATTTCTGATGGATCGATTACGTCTTCGATTCTCTCTAACATTTTAATTTGAATCAATGTTCCGTAAAAAACCGATCTGCTCGATTAATCACTGTTTCAAGCTTCATTTAAACTTTCAGTGATCTACGGAAGTGCACAATAATTACATTTAAGAATTGTTCCGAAGGGTTGGTTTTTAAATTGCTATTAATATATCAACGAAGACCAGGGGGAAAACTTATACAAGATAAGTATTAAATAAACCTTATATCTACATGAGATAAACCTTTCATAAAGGATGTGGTCAACCTTAGGAAAAATAACTGAAATTAAATGAGATTACGACATACAGTTATTTTAAAGTAACGTTTGAAGCACAGCTGTTAATTACCATTCGACACGACATCGAAATATACTATACGGAGAACCGCTTGTAGTCGACTAAGTATTTGTTTAATGCGCCATAAGTATATTCAAATGGAATTATCGAACTAGCTAAAATTAAGTTTACCCGAAAACATCTAACACATGCTCCTATCTTCTTCTGCGAGGTCACGAAAAACAAAGAGCAGATATGGGACATAGTGAAGTAGAATTTACAGTTCCTGGTCTGTGTAAAGCCAAAACCAACCGGTCACGTACATCGGATCCAGTTTCATGTACTGAACCTTGATTAAGTTTATATTTTACTCGTTTAATTGCTTAGGTTACACTACGAATCAATATCAGACGGTCACCGAACAGGAAATCAATTAAAAGCCGTGTGCACTACATTCGAAGGTTTCGAATCTCATTGCACTATTAGAAAGACGACATTGGAAAATGAACTCAAGGTTCGAACAATATAAGGTCCAAAAAAGAAGACAAATTCAACGGGAAAATACTAACCGAGATAATGAATAACAACAAACGGAAAATAGTCGACAGCGAGAACGAGAATAACAATAGAATGCAGTTAATAGTTGATGCAATGCAGAGCTTTGTTGTTGCTGTTTAAAGGAATTCTCCGGTGAAAATAGTAATAAACGAACCGTCTGTAATCCTATACCCAAGAGCTACAATATTTCTCTGACATTTGTTATGTAATTATCTGTCGAGAACAAACCAATACTACTAAAATGACAACCGATTGTAGCAAATGCATTTCCACTGCTGCTATAACGAGGTGTGTCGACCATGAATCAAAGGAAGTCTATACTGAAATTGGAAATCGGAAACAATTGATTGTCCTTGTTAAATCTATGATCTTTAAAGCTCTTCAAGATATATTTTATACATATATATTTATGAAAATCAATTAAAAAACTTGTATATTGAAACAAACATAGAAACTAATAAAATGGTATTATTTGGAAGTACATATATGACATGTTACAAAATTTGTAGTAATTTTAGGCGCCTCACTCGATTAGTTGAAATCACGAAACGCATATACTCGCTGTGAACGAGGGATCCATTCAGGAGAGTAATTTAAAGTAAGCAGGTAGATGGTCACGCGATTTTAAACCACTCAACCTAACTCAAAGCAAACCGATAGCTTGCATCTCGGCTGACAAACTACCTTAAATAAGGACTACCTTTCCGTCTCCCCGATTTTCTGTTCGTATCTGCTCTTGGGCCTAGAGCCCTTTTATAAAAAGACCGTAGGCCTAATATTTCTAATATGGGTTTACAACTCAGAACTTAAAGACCTGACTAAAAAAGCAGAACTTCTTTTAAACACAACTTGCTTCGGGTTCATTAGACAATTAGGTATGGCGGAGAATTTATAGTGCAATTTATACCCAAGAAGTTTGAAATGTTAAACAGATTAAATAATATTCTTGGTCAAAATATTTGTCAGAGCGAAATCTAATGTAGAAGCAAAATTATTTGTAATTGAAAATTTTAGTTCACCCCGTATTGTATAGCGATTATCCCCGAGATTATCCCCCAGATACCTGAGCAGAGGATCAAGATCAAGCCTGTAGTTTCTTATACGCTAAGATGATTCTGATAATAAGTTTAGTTTCGTGTTACCGGAAAAGGGGAGAAAGTAGTCGAGTTTTATATGGCTTCACGAGCTTCAAACTGCACTTGATACAATAAGCGCCACGATGATCTTTTTTAAATCGAAAATAAGTAAGATACGATCTTTCGTATATTTATCAATTTTCACCGACAAAATCGATGCTGTTGTTATTTCAAGATTCCAGAGGAAAGCGATTTATCAATGAGGATCAAAAAAACGAGAATTTCTTGATGGGAATTGTTTACGATTCAATAAATAAACCAACGGAGCTTGGTTTGCCTCTTCTCATTAATCTCGCGTTGCGAGTTAACAGAAGAAATATCACAAGCCGAGAACAAAGTTAGACAAGAACGAAAATCGCCTCTACCATGAAGCTATTAAGATCGTTGTTAACCGCCAGGGCTAAATTACTGTGTTTTTGGACCAATTGACATGCATGGGCTTCAATCCGGTGATAAACAAGTAAATCTAGTCGAATCTCATTAGTAGACATTGGTATAACGGTACACACAATCGAGAGTACCACGTGTGTGATTGATGAATGTGATGAGATGCAAGTTTCTGCAGTAGATTTAACGCGCTATTCATCTTGTATAATGTACTTCACGTCGCAATCTTAAAATATAGGGAAAATTGTCGCTCTTTTCAACGATATCCGGGTATTTGCAATTCTGCATGAGCCACATGCCATAGAGAAATAGAAGAATAATGCTGATATGGAAGTAGGTTTATTATTATCTCCAGGATAGTTTATATAAATTAAAACGGCACTTAATGGCTTCAATTGAAAAATTATGCCTCTCCTGCAATGAACTGCAGTTTTATAATTTATAGTTTATCCAGGATAATTATGTTTAACAGTACCCACAGTATACAAGCTGTGATTCGAAGTCTATAAACTGTACTTAATATGCATCCAAAAGCATGAGTTATGTGTCACATTCGTCACATAATTGTTAACCACCACTATCATCATAACGGTCGCTTTCTCTTAAGTTCACAGAAATATCTTCGCGATAAACATTATTTTTCTCGTATGCAAAATGTGATATAAATTTCTAAGAAATCAAAAAGGTGAATACTTCTTCTGTGAAGTCTTCATTATGCATTTAGCATTAATAGTTCTTGTAAATTTAAACTTTCATTGTACTTCAGTCAAAACTCACAATTTGGGGGAATTTAGAATACAAATTCGAATGTGAGTCAGACTGAGAGTCACCGATGGGTAAACAAATCCTGGTGCTCTTCTTTCTTTATGTTTTATTAAGTAAGAGAGTATGTGGTTCTTGGATGGGTACTCGAGATGAAACGGCGATGATATCAACGCACATGAACAGGGATTGCGCAATCACTTCGTGTCTCGTTTGTTCAGTTTGTTGCCCCAATGTATTTTCCAACGCATAAATAATGTTAAACTATCCCTTCGTCGGCTACCGCAGACTCTCAGGCGGCAATTACGTAATTTCAAGAGGTGACCCAATACTTCCCAGCAGTCAAGGCATTTTTTTTTGTTTTCACGCAGCTCATTATGCACTCTCTCATGCGAATCTCTGTGAGCAATTGAATATAATTGTGAAAGGATATTTAAAGGATGTCCACATTTTTTAAATTTTATGTTTACATCTTAAAGATATTTAACTTGCAGGACTTCTAACTTCTGTGACAGAGATCATAAATGATAAATTCATGCCAAGCAATTCCATTACTTCCTTATTTTTTTAAAGTCTCTTTAAATTGTGATTCGTGTTTGCGAACTGAAGAGAAGATCCCACTCTTTTAGTGTATATACACAGTGATTCAAAGAATAACAGTAATTTTATAATTCTGTGTTTATTTGCAATATTACGATCCAACGCTTAATTCATATTGAATAGATGAAGACTAATTGGTTACATCACTTTTGCTGCCCACAGCCTAAATCGAAAGCGAAATAATAATAAAAAATTAAGAAAGATGGATGAGTGATAAAAAGAACTGTTATTTAATAATGATTTAGTCTGTCTGGAGGATGAAAAAGGTGTATAACGAGAATCGCACAAGCATACATCATGGAATGTAAACATTTATAGCAGATCTATGTATGCAATCATCTGAAGGCGTTATTGCGGAGGTACCTATATGTATCATGCTAAACTCAAGCTACTGACGTTAATGATTTCAGTCGATAAACAACGATAATGATACAACGCACAATTTGCGCGTATGCATAATATCCTTGACATAAAATGGATATAGTGCCAATGAACCGGTTAGATTGACACATTATTCAAATCTTGATTTATAATTTATCTCTATTTACTCACAATCTTCGTTCATGTACGTGTTACTTGTAACTTTTTCACCTCCATCAGCGCATAAACTGCTTTTTCTGAATAAAATGAAATGTCAACACAGTCATTCCATGCGTTTATTCTTTTTCTCGAAAATATTGATTCTACGTGATTCTCCACATATTTTTGAAAAGTCGTTTGACGAGCCTTTTTGATTCTGAACCGATATTATATACATATATGGAAAATGATTGATTCTTCCAGTCAACATACAGCCCTTCACGAATAGGTGAATTTTTAAAATAAAAACTCAGCATGTTTTTCTTTTCGAGACAGTTTGAAAAATTTCAAAAATTGGAGAAAAAGGTGAATAGATGACGACCTGTAAATACTGTTATTAGTATTTTACCTTTAGTTTTTATGACTCTTCAACAGATAACATTTATGTGACTGATATCGTAAAATTCAAGGTTAGAAGTACCCAAATGAAAGACGGAAGAGTTTAAAGCCGAATTATTTGTCTTTCGTGGGAATGTGTCTGTATTCCTAGAATTTAGCTGTTTTTTTTAATGAACCTGTCGTAAGAGGGTCATTCACCTGTCTAAGAAATAGAAAGCAGAGACCTTTTTATCTACTCTGTTCGCTTGACACGTTTTCATGATGAACCCCGGTAAATGGATCCAAAACTGAGGAGGATGATCTACTCGTGGGACAAAAGAGCCGAAAACGTATACCAAACACGTGTATCTTTTTAAGATGTGTACGTTCCTTTCATTAGATGACTCAAACAATTGGGCTGTAACGTTCTACCTTTGTACACAAACCAGCTGAGCGATGCGTATGGAACAAACACATCGAAAGAGTCTTGTGCACTGGTTACTTGTCTATATATACATGTACACGTACATGTCCGGAGATACCGTGGGAACGCGTATACAGGTAGGTAGTCAGAGATGAACAGCGCAACACTATATGCGAATGCGCGATGCGTTGCTACTAGCGACGAGCGAACTTCAGCAGTGAACAAAGAATTGGGCGAACTGAAGGGTGGAGAATAGATTCAAGGTCTTTTTTTTTGCACAAGGCTAAATCGAATATCGATTATCTCTCCAATTTACCCCACAATATTTCTCAGATTTATGTCTGTAGTTATGCGGATATATGTAAAGCCACTCGTATGCACTCGGAAATTATGGATGAAAGTTTTAATTGGCCTTAGAATACAAGTAGAATTTAACTTGCACAGCACTTTTTCAAACTGCATATTATATTTGAATGCTTGCCCACTTTCATCCAATTGCAAATTACTGCTTTCGGGCTCGCTTTCGGGTCAAACGAATATTTTTTTAAAGGTAAATCAACTTTACAAGATCACAACATTTAAAATCATCTTGACATCAATGTTTTTCAGTGTAGCGCAGTGAAATAAATTTTACCCAAGATTCAAGAAGAAAAAATGACTATCAGCCGCTGCAATCAAGTTCTGGGTTCTTTAATATAGCAAATTAATGTGAGCGGCCAAATTGCTTGAGAATTGCGGTTCCACCTTTTGTATTTTGTTGAGAGTCGAAAGTTATTGCATGTTCGAGTAACGGAGCGATGATTCAGTGCAAGAAGAACTTTATCAACAAATCGTATCTAATCGAGCAGAATCAACAAAGTGAAACGAGTCTGACGAGAAATGCAAATGCGTGTAAAAATTTACCGACAGCAGGGAATGAGTGTTACCGGATAATGTAAAGAACAGACCGGGTAACATATCCGGGTGGGTCAGACACAGGACTCACTTTAATGAACGATCGTAACTTGTTTGTTGCTATAAGTCAGAAGCAATCATAAAGTAGCGCAAAAAGGCGATACTATTCTATAACTCAATATGTATTTCAATGCTTGCATACATCTCTCAGGGTCTACTTTCTTGAGAATTTAAATTGCAACTTTTAAAATTATCCCATTGTTTTAGAAAATACTGTTATTATGAAGAAATTCAGCTAATGGGTGATTCAAACACAAAGCTTCGAAATCCCTTAAAATTCCTTGAAATAACTAGAAACTTCTTAAAATTCTTCAAATTCTTTTCACATTTCTAGAAAAACACCTTTCGAATTACTTAAAATTCGCTGAAATGTCTTAAAATTTCAAGAAACTCTTTTAAAGCTATATATATAATATTATTTATTTAAATAAGGAAACATCTTTCAATATTTATTCCAGGTTTATTCCCAAAAGTATTTCTTGGATCTCATTTGGAGTAAGTTCCAGAAAATTTGAAAGCTCTTCAATCTACTTGCATTGGTGGTCAACCTCTTTTTCAAAAATCCCGTTTTACAACTCCTTTGAGTTCTAGCTTTTGATAAGATTGAAGCAGAGTACTATTCCATTTCTCAATATAGGAAAGAACACAACAGGGTAGCTTGTAGGGTCTCTTTCAATACGAAGCGGATCTTTTGAAAGATATAACTACAGGTGGTTCTACCTCCAAATTTTCGTCCTTTTTTCAACCCTCGAGACATTTTGCAGGCTTCGAATGTCGTCCACAAGTTCCTAAATCTAATTCAACTTATAGAAATCAAGGGGCGACCGCCTTCTTTAGAGTTTACTTTATTAAAGAATTTAGGGTCCTTATTACTCGCGATGGAAAATCATTTTCAAAGAAAAATTTTCCAGATCCAAGCTAGAATTTCCAAATCAGCTAAGAAGACTTCCATTAAAATCGATTGAAACTCCATTCTAATTCGAAACTTTCATTAAATAATGTATTTTCTGATACTATAGTTATTGTTTAAGAGGCAAAACCAAGGATTGAAAATAATAGCTATTTCCAACCATTTCCAAAGCAAATCTTCTTACCGAAAATGGCGGGAAAAAAAGTAGACGCCCTTTATGTCATTACAAATATTATCCAAAACGTCAAATCGTGAAAAAGAAAAAAATGACTGAGATGGACAACTATTATAGAAAGGTGATAAAACCAACATTCCCCCTACAAAAAAGAAAACAATTATCGACTCCCAGTGTAAAAGTACCGTATTTCCGTCACGTGTGACGATGAAATCGTATCGGACACACACGAGGAAAGTGGAATAAAATGTTTTTTTCCCCTCGTATCCGTCCGTCACGGTCTCGTTAATGTAAAAGCTGTAAGCGACATAGTCTTTTCTTCCGAATAAGGCTTGCACTTCCGGAGAGAGTATAAGTACTATTAATCTATACCTATATCTATATCAACAATATTCCATGTTTGCATGGATCCGTTACCTTACGTCACTGGCATGACCCGCTCTTCTCTGTACACCGACTGCTAAGCCGTTATAACCTTTCTTCCTTCTTGTTCTTGGTCTCTAAACATAACCTCTTGGCCACACTTCCTCTCTTTTTTTTCACCAAGAAAAAAATCCTTTGCACCTTCTTCTTTCACTCAGTCTTGACTCGCGAGTCCCTAGACAGTAGACACTGTGTACCCTTGAAAAACTGAGATCTTCCAGCTTCACACCAGGTTCAATACACGGAACACTCACTGACCTCGGATTCGCAGGATTAACTTTTGTCACTTCCCGCCTTACACACGAAACAACTAAACGTGTAGAGACGTGTCCGAACTTGAATCCATATCCTGTCTGTCCAATACTGAGAATGACAGCATCACAGCAATCGCGCGTCTTGCCCACGACAATGGCGACCACTTGTTTACAAGCACGTGTGTGTGGGTCTTGTTTGTGAAACGAGAAAAGGCTTTTATGTGGTTTGATTTGGTAGTGTGCGAGCCGGTTCGCCGAGTTTGACCGAGCGAACACGAACGAGATATAGCTTGTACCAGCTGCGTTTACGTTGCTCGTGCAATCCTAGTCTACGACTGAAAACTGAAAGACTGGAGAGAGACGCATTACAGCAAGTATACTGCCTGCCCCCTCCCCTCCAAGGTCCTCACACCCCTTCCCCTTTCGTTCACGGTTTGATCGGTTTCTTGATTTGCCTTTTGCCGCTTTACCTTTGATTTTACTTTGCCACCCCTCATTCTTTCCAGTTTACAAACTTGTTTCATGGTGGCCACAAGATTCAACTTTTCAATTTCCCTGACATTTCTCTCACTTTTCACTGATTTTTCTATCACTTGTAGACAAATTTCTCTAATAAAAATATATTAGAAATGTAAATAAGTTTTTAATTAAAAACATTTAAAATCAGGCGCTAAAATTAAAATCAAAGCAAGCTGGGAAAATATGTTCAATTTTTAAAGAATCTAAGTACTACTCTCTAAACTTGAATCAGTGAAATTTAACTGATTGCCAGTCAAATTCCACTGATTTTCAGTGACTCTTTTCTCACGATTTTAATCAGTGAAAAATCTACTGAAAATCAGTGAAAAGTCACTGAAATTTTTAGTAGTTTAGTGACGATTACTGAAAATTTTAGTGACTTTTGACTGATTCTCAGTGGATTTTCACTGATTAAAATCGCGAGAAAAGAGTCACTGAAAATCAGTGGAATTGGACTGATTAGGAAATGTAGGAAGTCCTTTTAAAATACATGGGGAACAAATGAAAAGAACTGGCTGCATTTATTATTTAAAATAGTCAATAGATAGTAGGGCAATTTTGTTATTGCAAAAATTACAGTTTGAAATAGTAAAACTTACTAAATTCCAGGAAAATTGCGTTCAGAGTTCATCGTGTTCGTTATTTCGTTCGTTTTGACCGTTTTGACTATTTTAACTCTTTAACGGCCAGTGGGACACATACGTGGGATGTATGTGTCCCACTGGCCGTTAAAGGGTTAAATAATAAATTTAGACATTTTCTTTTTTGCGTGTACACAAATAAATTCTACACACAATGGAATTATATACGAAGCTATATAAATTCTATTTTATACACCGTAACTGACAGTGTTATTTAATCAAGAATATAAAATAAGAGTGGATTATGAATATTTTAACGTTCACTTTGTTTAAAAAACAGAATGACCTAATTGGTTTTTGAGGAATCAATTGTTTCCAGTATTGCCACGAGAAAAACAAAGTTTCTCCTAAAATCCGAACTGGGTCATTCAGCTGCAGTATTTTTAGAGAACTTTTATCAATCACTCTTTGTAAATTAATACACTACTAATCGTATATCACGAAAGTTCTGCACGGTCAGAATTATATTTTATGTAAATCTTAAATCGAAAGAAAAACTAACTTTAACTGATCAGATAAAATGGGATATACTGAAACATTTAGAAATCCAGAAACTATGAATAATTCTTTAGGCCCGTTTACCTAGAACTACAGAATATTTCAATAAACATACATATTCCCTTGTTCATAACGAGTCTTTTTTAAAACTGCAATATGAAAGCAGAGGACTAAATGAGATCTTTAAAAATTGATCAGCTCATCAATGATTGACGGAAGTACCTATATATTCGCGTTTCGTCGATAATGAACAGTAAGAAGAATCAGAAAAGTTCACGGAAGTGTAGCTATCTCTCAGAGTGAGAGAAAAATTGGAACTATCGATTGTATTTAAGCGGAAGAACCTTTACGGTTGATTTATTCGGACTATTCACATTGAAAATTGAAACTACATATGTCCTCTGCACCAATATTGGCGTGACATTGTAATATTCTCTGTAATACAGATAAGTTCAAAATTTACCAGAAGCATTGCACTTCATATAAAGAATATATACATATAAACGGTGATAAAAATTCGAGGGCGTAACCTCCACTCGTTACGGCACTTTAACTCCGCAAAATTACAAGACAACCTTCACTCGATACTATTGCTGGAAAAATACTTAACTTGAAATTACGGATATGAATGAAACAAATTGTTTGATAGATGGGAAATAAATTCTTATTTGGTGTAAATGAAAAATTGGAAGAGATGAATAGAATCGCATGAACCTTGCACTTGAAAGAAGTGAGGAGGGTAAAAAGTGAAAGCATGAAATATTTTTAAAATACCCGAAGCTGTGAGAGATTCAGACACATTTTTTTAGGATTGGCTTGACTGGGCGAAATATAAGAGAAGCGAGAGAAGCATATGTTGTAAACTGTCGTAGACAAAAGCGAGGTCCAAGCTCGAGGCTCCTGCTGAGTTGCGCTTTTGGAAATTTGTTGGCTCAAAGAGGGCCGTCTTGGTCTTGGACCAGCTTGAGCACCCTAATCCTACACCACTCCTACACTCACAATCAAAAACTCGTTCCATTGTTATGGCCTCTGACGAGACAGCCGACCTCACTTTTCTCTATTTCCTCTCTTTCCCACAAACACTTGCATCAACATCTTCAAGATGGTCATTACAGTACCTATT
This sequence comes from Synergus umbraculus, assembly GCA_900474325.1. Taxonomy (NCBI): domain Eukaryota; kingdom Metazoa; phylum Arthropoda; class Insecta; order Hymenoptera; family Cynipidae; genus Synergus; species Synergus umbraculus. The sequence goes on along the minus strand of UCOK01006098.1, from coordinate 128,977 downwards.
GTCATTAAAAAAAAAGTTGAAGAGGTGACTTTTTTATAAAACGAGGTATAAGAAATAAGTGAAAAAAATTGAAACAAGCTTAAAACAGCAGAAAGAAGATACTAAAAAATTTGGCTATCCAAATTTTAGTATAAAACAGAAGAAAATAGATTAATTTTTCTGAAAACAGGGTCGAAACAGGAAAAAATACTGTGAAACTTGGAATCATTCTAATTTGAAATGAATTAATTTAAAGAAAATTTAAATAATCTATGCTTATATTTTAGTAAATTATTCTTTTAGACGAACTAGGTATATCCTATACATATATATATATGTATAGGATAATCACTTTATACAAAGTATGAATAGTGTTCACAGGCCCAAGGCCCGCATACCTATACGTAAGATTTAATTGAGACAAATTTATATCGATCTATAATATCAAGAGAAACCGCCAGTGTCCCCGTTATTAGATCGTTATCTTGCGATTCTCTACCGTGATTTAAAAATCGCAAGGCTAAATCGTCTTCTTTAATGGATTACGATGCTGCTTACAAAGTAATATCGTAGCTTTAAGAAAATCGTTAAGTTCAAGCTTGCAAAAATTGAAAATTTATGCCCAAATTATTTTGTTATCACGTGCTCAATTTACTTTATAATCGTCAGTTTATTTTCCATTTAGCCCTAATAGTTATAAATTCGTAGATTTTTTACTTGGTTTCTTATCCTTGGAATTTTAATCACTATGGATTTATAGAATGTGAATTTTTTTTAACTTTTTCAAATTAGGATTTTTAAATATTTATAGAGAGAAATATTGAAACATTATTACTACATTGTTCAACCGATAGTATATAAAATCTATTGAACCCAAAAGTGCATGAAAACAGAATCCTGAGGGGCTATTGGAATTAAGTAAATATTTAGCTGTGAAAATTATAAAATTGTAAAATCCAATGAAGATGAGTTGAAAATGTTTCAACTCCTCCATTTCTATTTCAGTAAAAAAAGCCCATGTAACGGAATTCAAATTGGAAAAGAGCTGGAATTATTCTATAATTGCAATGTCAATAATTTTTTATGATTCAACTTTATCAATTGAAAAATGGTGAAAAGGTGATAAATTCCCAGAATACGTGTAGGTAAAATAGATGACAAAATTCAATAAATAATTGTATATAAATAATATAAATAATTGTTCGCGAGTATTGTAATTTTTAAGTTTCTTATAAGTGAGAGGCCTGTTCGTTCTTTGACTTCTATTGTCTGGATGTACCTACTACATACTTACTTACATCCTTGCAAAGGTCATAAAACGAAGAAGCACGATTCACGGAAACGTTGAAAGAATCATCTATGCGGAATGTAAAACACGAAAACATCTGATGCTATTTCTACAATTTAGCAACATACATTGTACCTCAAACGAAATATTTCAACAGTAGTTTTTATCTCGAATACACGGAATTTAAAAAAACTTTAATATTTTAAATAATTAACCTTTTTAATATTCCTCGAAACATAAGGAACACAATAGCTGAGTAAGAGTAAATGTTAAAGTATACATATTATAATGCTAAATTTTAAAAGGCAAGTAGGAAGCGTGTAGAACAAAATTCTCTTGGGTTAGTTTAAGGCGATTTTACGCGACTTGTCTTAAACACTTTAAACGAAGTTCGCGGACATTTAACCTCTCTAAGTAATGCTAATTAGTGATAACAGTTTTATTTGGATGGAATGAATTATGTCCGCTTGGTAAGATCAGGGTCGAGTTTAAATTGTTTAAAAGTACCACTTTCCTCATCCTCACAGATTCCGAAAAGTGCCGACAGCATGAAACTTAGAAAGTAGTCTTTATAAAGCGACTTCGGGACATCGTAAATTTCGAGACGTTCTTAAAAAGTCTTTAATACTTCAAGAAATTCCCAAGATAGCAAAGCCTTTGCGAATAAATCATATTGCATCTGAAATGATACGTTTTAATTTCTGGAGAAAGTTTTCTCATATTTTCAAAAGAGTTTTAAAGGTAGATTCAGTAAAAAAGTAATATAAATAATATAGTTCCAATAACAGTTAAGAAAACAATTCGCTGATGGTGAAAGAGGGATTATTGCGTTATGTGACTATCAGCAGCAATATCTGTATACAAATGCCGCTCGTGCTTTGATATGCGCAAATAAGACTCACGGATTTTACTCTATCAAACAGTTTTTCACACCTATCTAAATAGTGGTTGCAAAATTGAAACGTTTCCTACTCAGAATGAAGAAATATATAGAGACGTATACTTAATACTCACGTTCATGTTTGCACATGGTGAATTCAACTCGATGACCTTTGCGAAGTCAAATACGAATAAACGTACAGCGTTTTGCAAATTTTGAGAACTCATATGGTGTAAAGCTCCAGGGAAACTGAAACAGAGAGAAGATGGACATTTTATTAGGATTTCAAAAATAAAAATAATAGAAATTTCGAACGTTTGATCTTCATTCTGTTAAAATGAATGAACTCTTTAAACTAATATTTTCCTAAGCTCCAATGTCGATCCGCCTACAAGAATAGTACAACAAAGCCACTTTGAACAATTTCCGTAGGGTCTCTATTATGCACTAGGTGTCAATTGTTAGCTACAAACTTCTTCATCAGCGTTAAAGCTAAATTGAACTTTGGCTATTCAGCAGAGCATTGAAAATAAACATCTTTTTACAGACAAAAGCGAATTTATCCGATTATTGAACATCAGTGTCAAACACAATAGACAAAAAATAATTTAACACGAGGTGATTCTGAGGATGAGAAAAACACAGAAGAAAATTCTAGTTTTTTTGTTACAGCTTGTTTTTAGTACAACTTAATTTAAGGTAGTTTTTAGACGGGATAAAATCTTTTTGCCAAAAAACCGAATAAAAATGTAACAAAAACTAGACTTTTTTTTCTGTGAAGTTTATACCATATAGAAATTAATTTATATTGCAATACAATGTATATGAGATACACCTTTTGTTGACTTTCATAAATTGACACCCTGATGTCGTTTATTCGTATGTGATGCACGAAAATAATTATCCCTCTAAATTTTCGTTACAGTGTTAAAAGTTTTTAAAGTTTAGATACATCTTGAAATCGCAACATAATGTCGTCGCTCTAAAGTCGTGGCACGTGTAAATTGCACCACAGATTGCGGTTTATCGAAAAGAGCATTCTGTGCACGGTAAACATATATCGTGAATAAGAAGTGGCATTTAATTACCAGGCTGTTTCAACTCGTACTGCGATAGTGCATGTAATAACTCGCTCACCAGTAGGTATTTTTCAATCGACAATCACCTACGACACTCATTTTCACTTGATGAGAAAACAAAACATTTCATTGTGACTTTTTCTGCCGCTTCAACTCTGTGAACAAACGTATCTAATCAATTTCATGCTTTTCAAGTTCAATTATAATTTATTATAATCTACACGTTTATATAGTCTTGAATTCAAGAATTCAAAGAATATATAGAAGAATTCATAACTTTTCACAAGAATTCAAATATTTAATAATTCACAGTCACCAGTTATACCTATTGTTTTAGGAACATATATATTATACATATTAATATTATAACATTAACATATTACGAGTGTAAATTTGGGAAACTAAATTTGCTCCTTTTTTCTAAAATATAAGCCTTGTTCTAAAATTTCCTAGAAAACCATAAAAAATCTGGAACAAATTTCAATGCGATATATGGATGCAAAAGGGATTAGGGTCTGATTGAACGAGCTCTTAATGAAAATCAGGGACGTCACTCTTCTTTCCAAAATAGCACTTATCGCCCGATCTCCCCCGTGAGAATTGATACGGATGAGAACTATTGATTTATTTTGATCAAGATAAATGGTTCTTTCCCTATAGTATCAGCGTTTCACGGACATCCGAGGGACGTCCAGTAATCGTCCTTCTGATGTCCTTGAAAGAGAATCTGATGCGTGGGCCCTGGACCCACGCATCAAATATAATTTCTTCAAGCACGAAACATATTTTTAATTCATCGTATAAGGCTTGAGAGCAACTTTTACATCGAATGCTCTTTCAAGTTCTGAGATGCGTTTTACTGAGTCCGTGTAACGTATATACCGATCATTGATCAATAAGTCCCCAGGATATCCCGAAAGCTGAAGGGGGCATGCGCGAATCTCTGCGCTGTCGCTGGGCTCCACGATGCAAATGTTTTGTCCCACAATCCTGCCTTTCTTACTCATTTCAAATTAATACTAGACTAAACATTTCATTTTTTTAAATAGGAATTCAAGTTTTAAAAATATGATGATTTGATTGCAAGGGATATATTATGTTCAAAATAAAAAAAAATATAATTGTCTCAGATTTATGGTTTCCATTTATCACATCATTTCCTTTCTTAATATTTTTTAATTTTACAGATTAGTATTTTACTCGAAAAGAGAAGAATTGATGCAGCTTAGAATGGATAAAAATATAGAAAAAAGTATTGAAACTAAGTCAAATATACGCATGGCCAGGTGTAAGAAATAAAACTTAGTAAACTTGAAAGTTCGTCCTCTTTTCTTCTTTTCTTTTATTCGGAAACTGAGGGGAATTCCAGCTCTCTTGAATTATTGACCAATCTCTCAAGAACCTATTTATAAATAGGTTTGATCTTGACAGTACAGGAAATTGCAGTTCAAAAACCAATTTCAAGTTTACCGGGAAGTATGTATTAGTCACAAATGATATAAAATAGTACACACATTTTTATAGGCGTGTGAGGTTAAAAAAGTTTACAACTTATACAATTTGCAATACTAATTTTGCTTTTAAAAAAGTTAAATAAAGGTAACAAAAGTATTTTCATCTTTTCATCTGCCCCAAAATCATTTGTTTCAAATCATTTTTTTTTTCTAAGAACTTATTTCCAAACGAATGGTTTCTATATAAATCGCCCTGAGTAGAGATGAAAGGGTCTCTATATGGCTCTGTTTTCTGATCACAATAATTTCAGGTCACTAACATGTCAAAAAAAAAGAAAAAAAAAACAATCGTCTTCCTGCACGCTATGCGTGCTCGTTTCTCGTGCATGCGAGAAAAACTATACAAAGTTTAATTCCAATAATGGCTTCATTCTATTGTCATGCCATTAATGAACAATTCTTCTACTGTTGTAAAAAAGAAAATAAAAGTAACGTCAAATTTAAAGAGACTGTACAAATCTCCACACAAAATAATTTATGATAAGTATAGCTGTTATAGATTACGTAAAGAGAAAAACTTTCACCGCAGCAAAAGTGATGAAATTGGTCTTATCGTATTCGCATGAATGAACCTGGCATGAATGACCGACATTTTATAATTTTTCCAAAGAAATTTTAATTTTCTGTAATTATTATTCGTATTTCTGGAAATCTTTTCCTTTGAGTCTTTGACGTATGAGCCGATAAATTTATTCACGAATATACGGAGGTAAAGGCGCCTGTCGAGTTCCCAACAGGCGCCTTCCAAGCGGACGAAAAACAGGAATCACAAGTTTTTTCGCTATCGGCAACTTTATTTTTCTGCGACTTGGTAGTTTAATCCTTAACGGAGGGTGGAAAGGACCGACGCACGAAAATCCTTCTCATTTATCTATCCAGCCCATCGAATCCCTGACCTCTTCGTCATTACAGTTAAAGTTTTCCGTTTTTGTCTTTTCATCCCCTTTTTATGTACAACACTCAAATAAATTGTTGGTTCACCTACATACTTTAGTTTCTAAAATATATTTTTAATTTTTTGGTTGTCTCAAGCGTAAACCTTCAAATTTACAAATTTTCAACTTTTCCACTCGAAAGCCACCCTTAAGCCTGCCCATAGCATTCTCGCTCTTCAAAAATTCTCTCTCCACGTGGAAAATTGTCACAATTTGAGGGACGGATACAGTGGAAGTAACCCAAGTGGAAAAGGAATGTGATGGTCAGACTCGGGGTGCATTTCAGTAGAAAAATTGATTTTCGTTCATCCGCAGAGCCTCCTCGCTTTTTCCAATAATTTATTTATTTCTTATCTATTTTGTCCCGTTATACATACTGTATTTGTTTTTATTATACTATAAATGCTTACTATTTATATAATTGTATAGCCAAAATTATGTAGAAACATGGTCGTACATAGAATGTGAAACGACTTTAAGTGAAGACAACCCGTTTTGATCAGACAAGAGTCTAAGTTCAGTAGAGAAAGCTCTGTTTGATAAGGTCAATTCCTTTTATTTTCTTCCTCTTTCTATTTTTTTTTTTTTTTCAATTCTCAATCTTTATTTCGCTTTTCCGTACTCAGACTAACCGCAGGTCGTTCTCATACACTCTTACATTCATTAAGTGGAACGAGTTGAAAAAGGGTGCTTTAAAAAAAGTAATTCTCTAGGTCCATCAACAAACATCATCCATCTCTCCGTGCTTCTTGCTTTCTCCCATTTACTCTCCTACTTCTCTCTCGTCTCTCACTACTTGCACTGGTGTAGACCTCAGTGGATCTAGCCTCATTAACCAATAATTAAACCTTTTTTCAAATCACCAATTAAAAGCAAGACCAAAAGAAAAAGTTAATTATATTTAGCGCGAATATTATTCATAATGATATTAATTTCGAGCTACATGCAAGCGTTAAGCATCGAATTAATTACTACGAGACATTCCATGTCAAATTAATAATATCCTCCAAATGCACATATCACCCCTATGTGTGGCAAAAATTAATTTGGCGCTCTTGCGTCAAATAAAAGTTATTGGGTCGAGCTGCAGTTATACTAATTGCATTTTTTGCAATACCGTATTAACGTGCTTAACATAAATTACACACATCCATTGAAAAAAGATGAAAAGGTGATAAATTTTCAAAAAATAGTTGAAATAGGTGAAAAAATTAAAAATATGTAGGTAAAAAAAGAAGGTGAATGTGTAATGACTGTTGTTTTGAAAATCGAAGGATTTTTTGAATTTGGAACGCTTTGCAGTTAAGTTTACATTAAATTTGAGCATACGTCAATTAATAAAATTTGACATGATCCTTTCATATAGGGAGATTAGGGGCACCATTGATATTTGATTTTCTATTGAAAACTCAGAGGAGCTTTTTACCAGGATTCGAAGGGTGAAAAAACTTAGTTCGCTGCGCCACTGTGACTCAGCTTTCCCGTTTCCTTCCACCCCCACCTTAACCACCCAACATTTCAGCCTCCCACCTCACCAACACAGAGAAACCGAGAACAGAGAAGCTCCCCCACAATCGAGAAAAGCTCCGCGCGATTCGCGTCACATACATGAAAGCTTTCATCCCGAAGGGTGGCGAACGAAGCCGAAGCTTTCCGATGTGGCGCTACTGGACTCGGTTTTCGACTGACGACGACATGTCTGCAGAACCAGCCTCCGCGAAGCTCGCCGCCGAAAATTTTCTAGGGTAGTCGGTTCATCAGGCGCCCGCACCTGATGACATCCGGTCTGTGATGTGACGCCGCGAGGGCATCTCGTTGCTGCTGTCATTATTCGCGCGCGACGTTGACGACCGTGGGGTGTGGTGTGCTGTGTTCAGGATCGCACTCTAAACCCCTTTAGAGCTTTTTTTTTCCCATTTCTCATTTTCCATTCACCCTTTTCGTGGCAAGATATCATGGCAGGCAAGACTGTGTAAAGTTGGGGTTCAAGAGTGATTCTGGAGTTCGGGAAGCTCAGAGGCCCGATGGCCGGATTCGCCTTTTCATGAAGCTCAACTGCCCTGACTCGTTGAGTAAGTATTATTACCAGGCAGGGGTCAAGGAGAGGAAAAAGGGGAACGAAAAGACTGGCACGTTATCGAGAACTCGAGATGAGAGCACGGATATGAAAAACACTTGAAAGTGATGCTCTCTAATCTGAAACAGTTGGGTGTGCGAGTTTCTGGATATACATATATAAATAAAAGAAAGGGCCTGACAGTGACTTATAGGGTGGGCGGATTTTGTTTATTTGTTTCCAATTCGAAACATCATAATGTAAAGAATCAGTCGCATATGCAAAAATAGTCAAATATGGTACAACTGATAGAATTTGTGGTTTCTACAAGTGTAACACTTTTTGTGTGATGATTAATTTGGTCATGGCAACTATTACGAAATCCAATTATGATATAGTTGCGACAACTACATTAATCCTCACGCAAAAAGCGATGTGGTTGTGGCAACTACAAATTGTAGTTGTAGATATATATCGTGGTATAAGTGAAGCTATAGATGAAATGTATAAACTTTTGCACAAAAAATGATATTTCAGAAGTAAATGATTAAACTACCAAAGTTATCAACAATTTGTATTCTGTTCATATGAGTATTATGAATTATTCTCGCTTATCTTTAAAACATCATGCAAAATTTATGCAAATTCGGATTTTATTAAAAAAATTGCTTCTATATTCACTACCACAAATTTTTCAAGTTACACCTTTTTACGTCATACAAAAAGCTTTCAACGCGTAAAACGCAGGGGACTATTCACATTAAATAATTTTGCCTGATTCGTGTTTAGTGATTGTGGACTAATCGTTTATCAGATTTTTCCTTCACCATTAGCTTTATTTACACTTCGAATTAACTTCCTGTAATTCCTCATCAGTACATATGCCAGGGTAACTCACGAAAATTCTTTTGTTTTCTTAAGAAGACGTGCCTTGACTTTAATCCGTTTCGACAATAAGTATTATGTCGTTTTGTTTGAGATTTAATAAGAATTCCGAAATACTACTTTTCACAATTTTCATCATTTTCTAACCCATTAAAAATGTCTATCTTCGAAAAAGAAAATTTGTTTGCTAGCTTCGCTATAACCAGGAGAAATACAAAGTATGGGTATTATTAATTTAAGAGGAAATAATATCAGTAAACAATATAAATTATAAGATGGTAAACAGTGAATTGTTATTGTTCAAAAATGATGGTCATTAATATGAACTCCCTTTCAGTTTATGATATATACACGAGCATTTCCTTTGGATGAAAAATTATCCTCTCCCCGACTTCCCCTTACATATATACGAAAATTATTTTCGGTGCTATATTATCACTAAATTACAAATTTCTAACAGAGAATGATAGATTTATTTTTTATAATTTTACTAAGGAATTTAAAGAAATTTTATGAAACTTATTAAGATTCCTGAAATTAGACAATCTTTTTAATAAAAGAAGTAAAAAAACGAGAAATTAATCGCGTGCAGAGCGCGTAGATCGTTATAGTTACTAGTATATTTGAAAAAACTAACTTATCTTTTATGATAAAAGAAATAAAGTAGAATATGAGAAATGAGGAAAATATATGAAATGAAATTTTCCTCAATTTGAAACTCTTGTGGCTGGAAAAGACCCTTAAAAAGGATTTGAATGAAAGTTCCTTAAACTCAGGAAGCTCTTCATGTCCCCACGGTACTGCTTCCGCTCCTCGCGAAAATTACTATTATGGATTTTATGAAGCGAACAATCCGGTAAAGGTAGATTTATGTCCCATTATACAATTCTCTATGGCAAAATAAAAAATTCGCAGAGTTGTCTACTTTCAGTAGAAACAGACTTCGTGCTTGACAAGACAGTCTGTCTGACTAAGTATTACTCTTATCACTGAATCTTAATTTAGTTCATTTCACTTTCAGCTACTATTCTAGTGATCAGATATGTTTAATCACTTTTTACACGTTAAGGAAATTGAATCAATTATCAAGCCATGAAAATAAATCTCAATTGTTGAAAGTACTATACGATTATCTATCTATATGTATAAAAAACTGAAAGTCTGTGCATGTGTTCTGAATATGCTTTCACACCCTTGAGGCTTTCGAAACAAAATTTTGCAATGTTATAAATTTATCGTTTCATCCATTTCATCGGATTTTTGAAGAATATTTTTTATATTTTATGCGAGGAGATGAAAGAAATGTTGGTAGCGCGAGAACAAGAGAATCGTCCTGGCGATATGGTCTTTTGTCAGTTGTAGTGCTTCTCAGATCCCAGGTCGTATTAAACATTAAAGCAGGTCAAAGGTTCAGTACCCGAGAACATTTATTCTATAGACAGATTGATTCAATCCCATCGTTTCAAGTTCTTGCTAGCTTGTCCTTTTCACTACGCTTGACGTATCGATTACCTTTCTAATTGTCAATTGATTTTAATATGATCAGAGTTCATTTTAAAGCACTAGCTTCATTCCAATTACTGATTGCTCTTTTCTTTTTTCTTTCAAGTTCATTTCTCATCAATTTTTATTTAATACCCAGAGATTTTTTTTCATTTATGATTATTTTCTTAACTCTGAGTTAATGAAAGAGAGATTAATTATCAGTTAAAGTTCAAAGGATCAATTCAAATTTTAATAAGAATGACGGAAGCTCAAGTTTGTTTTCTACAATCCAATCTTGCTTTAATTGAAACTAGGTTCATTCTGCTGAAAATTCTGTCAGAACTTTCATTGATTCGCGGGCATTGTTCTTTCAGAAGAGTTTAATTAAATCTTTTTTATGCATTCCCATTGGTTTCAAAAAAGAGAAAAATATTAACAGTTAGAATTACTTTGATTCAATCTATATTGCATAAAAAATTTAACATAAGACCAGTCTTTATAATAATTTAATCCAGAAACTTAGAGCAGAAAAAATTAAAAGTTAGACAAACTTCTTAAGTTTCTTGGAAATATAAGCTTTTACTTAATAAGGACTGCAAAAGAAGCCAAATTTGATTAAAGTTTCAATTTTCATTATAGCTATAACAGCTTTTATCATGCTCTGAAAATTCCCTGCAGAAAGTGCTTTGGACTGTGATCCAGGAAACGAGTTTTCAAGAAAGTATAGTACTATTAGATGACGTGAAAATTAATTTTACCCTCATTAAATTTCTCCATGAAGATAACAACTTTTTTTTATCATGTAGGGTGTGAATGCTTATTCTAATATCTTCAGTTCTCTTTCGCCTGTTTTCGCATACGAGTCACGTTGAAGTTACCCTTGACGATAATCTTCAACGGCCTTGCTGCTACTATTTAATAAAGGACATTCGAAATTAAAACCTCTAATTAATTTGACTATTACGACTTTTATATCTGATCACTCGAATTCTATTCCTTTATTAAAAAATACTTTTTACTTTTCATTGAAATATCAAATATGTATGTTAAAATTTCTCGATTACTGAGATTAATCTATTTGATATCTATCGAAGGCTCATTCGCACTCTGAACATGATCGTTCTATGTGAAAAGTACGCTATTTTATGACGAATCCTAAAATGTAAATATCGCGATTTCAAAGCTGCATGCATAGTTTTTTAATGTTTAAGACACTTGTGTGATTAATAATAAAAGGGTATTTTCGTACCTGAATGTCCTGATTTGAATGCAATTGGAAGTTGAAAGTCGAAAGATGAAATTATGTTACAAATCAAATAACCGCAGATTAAGCAAGGTTGAATGATTCATGTCACACTCTCGTTTCACTTTGTTGCACACGTTCGAGTTTTCCATGCGGAAGTCCGAAATTGTCTATATTTTAGCAGGTCATATGAAATTTGAAGCAAAGTCAGCCTCAGTATTTTCAAACGTATACAATATTAAATATTTACACTTCCATGTTGCGATACTTCATTCTGTAACATATTAAAATAATTATAGATCAGAATAAATATAGAATAGATTTCGTATGAGAGCAATCGATTCAGAATTTTAAATTCCATAAATAAATTATGATTCAAGAAACGCTGATAACGAAGTATAATGAATATCATGATAATCCCTTATGAAATATCGAATAAAAAGATGTGCTTATATATTTTATTGCAGTTGATTGATCCCTTTATTATTCTTAAGTTCAACTTCCCATCCACAAGCGTTTCTGGTGAACTATTGAATGAATCTCTCTTCACAACATGCACTCTTACATAAAATATGAAAGAAGCAAGTTCCATTAGGGTCTGAATTTCGTGTAAAGAGACTCGGGCAATCATCCAAGTCGACCCACCTCGCTATAACACATCTTTTTAATCTAATATAAGGTAGCAAACTGTGAAATAAAACATGTATAATTGTAGAACAATGGAAGTGTGAACAAGCTTAAAATTTTTAGTCAGTATTTATTATAATTTTAAATTAGATTTTGCAATTATTTTTTGAAGAATTTTCCATTGTTCGCGAGTTGTCTCGCAGTTTAATTCAAATTTAAATTAATGCTTGTTTGCAGATTCTTTTCTCATTTTACAAGCCACTTTCCCTGCTTCTCTTATTCTAGGAAAAAAATTTAACCTCCAGTCAGACTCGAGAATAATTCTTTACTATTAAATATTCATTTGAGAAATGCATTCTTTTATATGGAAAAAAGCGAGATAAATTCCTGACGAAAATAGCCTCTGATTCTTCTAGAATTTTTTTGACAACTGAAGTAGAGAAAAATTTAATTTTCTTTGTTTAAAGTAGGAGAAATGAAAATTGTTAAGCACAAAAGTTTTTGATATGTGATTCCGCATAATGAAATATTTTTATTATTGCCTCTTTCGTAAATGTTTATTAGCAATAAAAAAGCTTGCCCGTTTGCTCTTTTGCTATGTTTGAAAACTTTGAAAACAATATTTCTGATATTTCTGAATTGGAGGTTATAAAACCGGTTGAAATTGCATGTTAAAAAATCTGAAAGTTTTAGCAAAAAAATACTACTTTTGCAATTGGAGTATGGACAGCGAATTACAGAAATCGTTTTTTTAATGATTAACGTTATAAAGACATTATAATATCGATAATATTCAATAAAGAAACTTTAAAAACTTGACAGTTAAAAACGTTAAAAATAATGGCGTTACAACGAAAAAGTCCTTACCGATTATGTAAGAAGTTTTATACGTTATTTACTTTTAAAATTCATCTTTTGCAACAAAATCTTTCTACTTTGCAGTTACTTTACTTAATTATCTTTCTACTTTACAGTATAAATGTAATTTTACAGATTTACAGACAAAGAACCTCGCACTTTTAAACACTCCGACTTTTTACTTTTTGCCCTTTTTGCCGGCTGACACAAAGACAATAAACGACGCACGCACGTCGTCACAAAAGTGAGAATGGTAATCTATCGTAAGGAGTTTAAGGATCGTATGACAGAAATGTCATGTGTGTTATAATATGTCAAATGGGCAACTTGTAGTGTATATTTTTGTACGGTGACAGGTAAATATCATATTGTCAAAGTCAAAGCATGACTAAACAATAAATTCATATATTTTTACTAAACGTTTACTTCTGAAATTCATGTAGTAGTTTTCGATAATAATAAATTAGGTTAGACTTACTGTTTTTACGTTTTCTCTGAAGATTTTGAAATTATTGACAGAAAACCTATTTTAATGTATAGAAAGCATACTATTTTCTGTATATTGTAAATATAAACTGTACTACAATTACAATATACATTTTTCCGCTTTTTAAATCAATAACACACTTCTTTAGTTTGGAGGTTAGTTTTTTATAAAAAGATGCAAACATTACCCTTTTGTTTCGCTTCTCACTTTCAAAGTATCATTTTATTTTCAAAAATGAGTGTTATAAAATTTAGACGCATTATTCGAATATATATATCCGTCTGCAGTTTTTCAAATTTAACGTTTAATATCCTTAGGAACGTTATAAAAATAGTTTTTTTATAATTCAAAAGGGATTCAAAGGTGCATTTTTATCATCATATTGAAAATAATTCTGTATAGTAGATACTTGTAATGCCTGCTACTTTTATTTCTAGTTGAACCAATATTTTTGGATAAAATAGAATTCAGACAAATATTTGTGCATTTGAACCTTCAATAAAAACTTCTGGTACATAAAATCATGAAATATGTTCAATGTTTTACAAGGGGTAGCTTATCTTCTTTAGTATATTCTATTAAATGTAAAATTGCGTAAATTACCTAGTTCCAAAAACGTGTATAACATAGCAGAACAATGAAATTGTTTAAATAAAAAATGCATGACATATGGTTGACTGAACTAATTCTTGTTTTTCTTTTGTGGTTTTCAGTGGGTGTGCGGGGGTGACTGGAGTGATGGGATGGGGCCAGAGCCCCATGGAGTTCGGGTAGACCCGTCTCCGGCCCAGCTCCCCAGCCCCCTCCGCCATCGTTATCGCCGTTGCTCCTGCAAAAGACGCAGAGGGCCACCTCGAACGCGATGGAGGCTTCTAGCACTCAACAACAGAAGGAGAAGGAGCCACGCGTTCATAGGCCTTGTGCCTTCGACAAGGTATCATTCTTTTGGTCCATTTGTAAAACAAAAGTACTTATTAAGATGTCATCAAGATAATTTTTTTATTTTCTATTTTACAGAGTCTAAACTATTTTAAGGACGTTGCAAAGAGGTGCAAAAGACTGCCTTTAGTGGAGATTCTCAGATACCCTTTGCAACGCTCTTATATTCGAAAAACTTATCTAATTCTCATTAAGAAAATGGGAAAACAATGAGTATGGGGATATTGTTTTTGCCAGAGAAAGTTTCTAACTAAAGTAATACTTTTATAAGATTGTGACCTTTTTCAAGAATCTATCTTGACCACCATATTCGCCAAGCCTGCAGTCGAACAGCACATTTCCATTCAATTTCCATTCTCTCGTGGGACATATAGTATAGAATATAAACTCGATACCTTAAGTTTTTCAATCTGGAGGTTTATTTGACATGATTTGTTTTGTGCCTTCAACAAATATACATCCAGCACAACGAGACTCCCTTGAAAAGCATTTCAATTAAAATTTAAATTCCAAGGTATTATGCTTTGAATGTTTTCAATTTGGAAGCTTTTCAAAGTTAGAACAGACCTGGTATGAAATTCCAGTCTTAACTTAAATTGAGGTCGCCATAAACTTTTGGTAATTAAAAGGCCTTTGAGAGCCTTTGATAATTTAGTCATCAGAATCATTATTACAACTTTTAAAACCTCTTTAAACGTTTTTTTTTTCAATGTACAACTCTCATAAACTTTCTTAAAGAGACTTGGGAAATATTATTACATTTTTGAATTTATTTTTTTTATTTCTACGTGATTGAGTCGTTTGTATGTACGTTTCCTCTTTTGATATTAATTTACAGGGTCCCCTGTAAATCCTTTTCCTCATTTTACACGATTCTCATTATTCTCAATATCTATATTTCTCATTATCAATATCTACGATCTTTACCGTAGTTTGCTATGCATAAAAAAAGAACCCTCCTCTGCATGAAACTCTTTAGATACCATAAATAGCATCCGAGTGGAAGACTATAACCCAGATTTTAATTTGAAATCCTGTGCTTCATCGATATTACAGATGGAGGGGCTGGTGCGGGAGATGCAAGACCCTGAGAACGGGGTGCCCGTGCGCAGCCAGAAACAATTCCTTACCTCGATCCCTTCAGCATTCATGGGTGAGTGTCAACGGTACCTGAGTTGTGGATCAAACAATTTTGGACTCAATTCTACAGTAGACTGCCTGCGTGTTGCAGGTTATGACCTGATCGAATGGCTGATGGAGCGACTAAACATCGAGGAATCAGGTACGAAATTGCTCTGATTCTTTAACAGGTAGGAAATGCTCATTCCCAATTGATGCACTTTATTAAAAGGTCGTGATTTTTTAAATCGCATGACTGTCCCATCCTGGATCGTCGATTCTGATAAAAAATTTTGTTCTATGTATAGCTTATACTTGCAACAGGAACAAGGCTTTACGGACACTTGATTTTTACTAATTTTTAATTAATAATTAGATGATAGATTCATGAGTTTCTAGGTTTTTTTTTTAGGAAATAGAACCAAATAGTTTTAAGTTTAAAGACATTATACACATTCACTTCTTCCTTTTCACTGAATTCAGGTAGAACAATTCTGATAAGTAAAAGCTTCGTTATAAAATTCTTTTACTTATTTTAATTTTCATTTGCATATTTTTGCTGAATTTAAATTCCTAATATATATACATATTGCACCAGTAAATCAACATGCATATTTCATACACCATAGTGGTTTTATCTATGTAGCTTTAGTATACAGTTTGACTTACAATTAGAGCTATTCATATTTATGTGAGCTTCACACTCTGGCAACCTATTAATGACTCGAAAGGAAACACGACAGTTTTAATCTCTTTTTGACAGTAGAGGCGGTTCATATTGCTAATCAACTTTGCCAGTATGGCTACTTCTTTCCTGTGAATGACTCCAAGACTCTCACCATAAAAGACGACAGCTCTCTTTATAGGTTTCAAGTAAGTATCAATTCAGATATTTCAACTATATCCCTTATGTATTATTTCCCATAATGACAGTGAGGCCTGATCTTGGATTTTTAATAAATTTTTCCATTATTATTTTAGACACCCTATTATTGGCCATGGCAGCATAGAACACCTGACAATGTGGAGTACGCAATTTATTTAGCCAAGCGCACTCTCAGAAATAAACAGCGTCATGCTCTCGAAGATTATGAGATTGTAGGTTCACTACTTAAATTTAAATTTAAATCATTTCAATATTTTAAAGCATATTTTTATACATTTATTTTATTACGTTTATTTTAATATCGATCTATTTTGTTCTTGGATTTCTAGGAGGCTTTGAATAGTCTGAGAAAGAATTTGCAAAACAAGTGGGACATCATACAATTGCAAGCTGAGGAGCAGGTGCGATTGTCAAAGGAAAGAAAGAAAGGGGATAAAATCGTGAGTGATTCACAAGAACGAGCATTTTGGAGAGTTTACCGACCGCCACCTGGGTGTTCGAGTAGCCTTGAAGTAGTGCCAGTGCCTACTCGTGCTAGACCTGGACAGCCACGAGCTCTTCCCCGCAAAAGGACTCTTACCGATTTGCAGCGCGAGGTAAGTTTCCTTTCTTGAAGTCGAAAACCTACTTTAGAAAACGCTTTCAACTTTATAATAAAAGAAGTTTTCGTGGTCTTACAATTGGGTTTCTTCTTTCAGGTTGAGCTTTTGCGAAATAGTCTGACACGTACGAGAATAAAGGTTTCAGTTGCAATTGAAAATCTAAAGACTCACTATGAAACTTACTTGGAATACGATCCCATGCTTTCACAACCACAACCTTCCAATCCATGGATCACTGACGATCCCACTTTTTGGCAACTAAATAGTCCTTTGTGAGTTAAATCAGAATATTTCATTCCCTTTTTTTAATCGTAAATGATGACAAGAGGCACTGTGATGACTAATATATATTATTTTTTGAATAATTTGAATTTTTCTTTAAGAGTGGAAATTCCAACGGAAAAAAGAGTAAAACGGTGGGCATTATCGATGGAGGAAATAATGTCTGATCCGACGGGTTTGCTGGAGTTCACGAATTATCTGAGAAAGGAATACAGCCACGAAAATATTCGCTTTTGGATGGCTGTCAAGGATTTGAGGCATAGTTTTCAAGCGCGGATAAATGAAAAAGTTAATGAAATTTTTAGGTCCGTAATTTGAGCTACTAGAATACTTAAATTAGTGTCCTTGAAAGAATCTTAGACTTCATTTTTATTTGTTCAAATAGAGAGTTTTTGGCTCCTGGTGCTCCCTGTGAAATCAACATTGATGGAAAGACTATGGAGAAAGTTCACCAGGAGATGAAAAACCCGAGCAGATTTACTTTTGATTCAGCTGCCGAACACGTATACACGTTACTTCTTAAAAAGGACTGTTATCCTAGATTCATTCGCTCTGATCACTATCGAAATCTCTTAGCTTCTGGAATTCAGCCGCTAGTCAAAAAGAGGTATGAAAATATCTATAAGAAGGTCCCTAAACACTGATTAAAAAACACCTTTTTTAAGAATTGTTATCCGATCAGATATCGCACTTGAGATGAAAAATAAGTCAATTACTAAATTGTTTTCCAGTGTGCAGTTCCGAGATATAAGGTAAGCTTAAAGCGATGTCGATGAATGTTAAAGACTGTTTAGTCTTGCTGGTTACCTGAAAGCAAAAAATCAGCTTCGAAAAGTGTTTTCGATGTATTGGGCATGACTAGTAACCTCGCGGATATCAAAGTTGTACATACATAAGTTTCTTCTCGAGCTAATAAAATCTAAGAAAAAGTGAAGATCGAAACCATTTCATGTCTCGACTCGTTACTTTTTCTTATCTAACTATTTCTTAGAGACTGCAAGAGCTTTGCTTTAAGTCAAAATTGTTAGAATATCCTTTCACGATTATATGTTCTGTGTTCAATATGCATTCTGAATAGTTCACCCTACCCCTATTTCGTTCATCATATTCCTATTTCCTTCTCCCATTTTTTAACGGACAACATATAATTTCACGGAAATACGACAAAATTGGCGTATTCACTTCCCAAACCTGTATCTCGTAATTGCACACTTATCAGAATTTGGAATCACTGTATGACAAATGTTGAAAGCAATTGACCCTCCTTAAAAAATCCTTTTTCGTATTTGTGAATAAGTATGATTACTTAACATCTTTTTATTCTTAGATTCTTCAATTTTGGAGGCCAGGCGAAGAAGAAAACTCCTTCAACGTCGACTCCCATGCCGGGAATTCTTCAACAACAGCACACAGTCAGTGGAGGAACTGGGGGAAGACGAAGAGGAAGCGACCGAAGTCTTTCTGGATCAGCTCACGAGCTTGCAGTCTGTGGAGTTCGTGATTTGTCTTCAACTCCTCGAGTGCCTCATTCTCACAGCCAGTCGAACCTCACAGACATTCCCTACAGGTTCGTGAGTTCTTCAAGTAAATTGTAAATATGCTAGATTTGACACCATTCTTTTCAATTTAATAGCTCTTGCTTTGAACAATGAACAATGAACACGAAAACACTGAAACAATGCAAAAGATCTATTCCTAGACTTATGTTGCGTTGCTTAGCTGTAAAGAAGGTGAACGTCAATTGGTACACAAAGTCGGTTTTATCGATCCGACATTATTTTCAGGGGTGATCTGGCTCGCTTCGTAAAGATTCCTTCCAGGCCTAGTACCCATAGTTATGAGTAAGTCCCCGATATTCAAAGAATTTCTCGTGGCATTTTGTGTAAATATTTCAATAATCTTCCTAACTATATTCTATATTCAATATTTGTTCAATATTAAATTTCTCGTCATCGTTGTGGTTCAGTGTTTTTATCGATTATCAGTTTTTCAATATTTCAATCGTACTCTTTTGATACTCGACTCTGATATTCGCAAAAGTATATCAAGTTATCTTTGATTCGTGTTGAAACTTCTTCTCTCTTTTGTGCTATCAGTTTTTTTTGTGCATCAGGTTGTGTTAAGATCTTCTAGGTCTCTTGTTACTCGATGTCGTGTCAATTCAGAAATTATGACGTACCCATGGATGTTAATCCATCTGTGAATGTAGAATACCTTTCTCTATATTGTACAGCAACATTAGGGTGCTTTTTTTATGCTTCATTTTTTAAATTAACGTGACACCACTACAATTCATTTCTTTAGACGATAAGATAAATTCCAAAAAATTTTTGTGCAAATATAATTAAGTATATCTATAATAAAGATATTCCAAAACATAAAAAAATGTGGATAATCATTGATCTTTATCATAATTAAAAAAAACTATTTAGAGGTCGCTGAATACTAATTTATAAAATAAATCATAGGAAAAGCACCCTCAACACAGGTGCCATCTTGTCCTTATAACATTTTACGTCTTATTTGGTTAATGTCTGCTTTTAAATATTGTGTTTTAAAATGTCATTTAATTATTCAAATTTCACTAAATTTAAGTTTAGTTGCTGAATTTCTCATAAGGTATTTTGTGAGAAGAAGAAAAATTCACTGAAACTTCCAAATTTGATATATTTGATAAATATTTATCATTTCAAATTTAATGTTGGCAAAACAAAATTGCTTTTATGGTAAAGTTTCTAATTGCGATTGCAGTAAATATGTCAAACTTCAGTCTTTGAAATTCTGTTGCCCTAACCATTGAATGAATTGTGCATGAATGTATCAGAGCTTCAAAGCTCCACTTTAATTAAATTAAGAAAATAGTGAGAAAAACTAAATCATATAATAAAGTTCCTGTTGTCAGGGATGCTGGCGTGGCGGAAGCAACAGTTCGCCCTATGGACGATGTCTGCCCGTGGGATGCTGCACCCGGACCGAATTCCGAAACAGTGCCAGATGTCGTGGCGGGAACATCATCTGGAGCAACGGCATCATTTGAGGCCTCATCGTTCGACGCCATTGCTACTCTTTCTCAGACCCTCGAGTCTCGACCCTCACGCAAGAACTCTTCTCAATTAGATTCATGCAGTTCATCTTCTGATATTAGTATAGCAATCGCAGAAACTTCAGAAAGACTGCGAAAATCCTGTGGTCCGTATCCTAGCAGTTCGAGTAGTGCCATCGAACGTTCGACGACAGCTATGATCACTCGCAATTTTTCAGTAGGTTCCATATGTGGAAAAGTCAAACTCTCTGACACTAGCAGATCCTCCGTGTCATCCTACACTTGTCCTTCACCCCAACAGTCGCTTGATCTGACTCATCTATCTGGAGAAAAATCCGAATCGTCGAGTGTCGTTAGGACTGTTCTGGAAGAGACGGAGGTTCAAACTCGATCAAACGTAAAACTTCCTAAGGATGATCACGTGCCCGGCAAGGCGCCCTTGATCAGTATAAGTGCAATTGTGGGGGACTTGTCTGGGGACGCGGTTGATTCTGAACTAGAGAGTGTCGCAGGCCCGAGTTGTGAGTGTATTTCGAGAGAAGAACAAGCGACGCAAACAAGTTGTAATAAAGTTGATGTAGACGTGCAGAAAGACGACGACGATGTGCCAAAGACCACGTCGCCGGTTCAAACTGAAGTGGAAACTGAGGAAAGAGCAGAAGAGGCGCAAGTTGTCCCTACCTGGGAACCGGACACCCAGCAGGATCCAACCGTCGCCACGACTGCTACAACTCAGGAGCAAGGAGACAATAATGTTAACGAAGTGTGCCCGTGGGAAGACGAGTGAGTACTTGATTCTTTATTTTTAATCTTATTTTCAAGGGTTTACATCTTAATTAAATTGTAGACTTGATGAGTTTATAAAACTAAGGAATCAAGAGGAAATTTTCTCGAGTTATTGAAAGCATGGGTATTTGAGGCCTCATAGACTGGTCTCTATATTCCCATTTGTATTATCTATATTCAGCTGATATTCCCTATTATTAAGATTTGGTCTCTAAAGTACCCATTTTCAGTCAATAGTATAAAATTGTTCTTAAATTTTTATAAAATCGACAAATTACAGGCTTCACAGTCTTTGAGGCCTGGGATTTCAATGATATAGTTTTGAAAAAAATGCTTTATTACTCAAGTATAAAAGACTTCAATGATTGCTCTTTCTCTTTCTCTGAAAGAAAAAAATTTATTTTCAAATTTCACCTGTTTTGATTTTGCAGGGAAAATTGTAGAGTGGATACGCCCTATGTAAAAACTTATGCGACCTTGGGTTATTTGTAATTTGGATCTAGAAAGCTAATCTTACATACGTTAGGGTTACCAGACGTCCTTAAGGACTTTGTGTATTACCCTAAGCACGATATGCCTTTCGAAGCGTTTAGAAGCACCTGGGTGCTTGGGTAGCTTTCCAAAGATGCAAAATGAAAAAGATTTTCTTGGAGATAAAGAGTGATATTCGAATTACGTAAATATTTTAATATACTTTGCTTAAAGGCATAAGTAGTTCTACTTTTCTATGTTAGGAATCCGCACTCTCGAATCTCTGGTAACCCTAGGAACTTTAGACTTGAAACTTTGCAAATCCGATTTCCACTTCTTCTACTTCGCTAAACTCGAGGATCCAGAGTACTTCGTAAAATTGATTCAACTTTGTATAGTTATTTCATCCAGTAAAGTGTTTTCAGTAAATCGTTTTTTGAAAATGTTTTATCGGCATTCCAATGTCTCCGAAATATTTTGAGAAACTATTTTATGAAGATTTCTATACATTCCAAGATTTTTAAAATAATTTTCAAACAATGAACTTCGTACATCATCATATTGTTGTTGTATTATTTATAAAAATTATATTTTGTCGATTAAAAACGAGATATAGGAACCACTTTCAAGTAAGAGGAATATGATCTTTGAGATACTTTTAGAAAATAAATTGGAAGACGAACACCTAATTCTTTAATGATGAACAATAAATTGAACACCGTACAACTACGAAGTACACAAGATTGTGGCCTAAAAGTTAAGTTTTTTTTTCTTTGAAAGGAACACGTTTGCAGATTTTAGTGAGGAAGTTATTCTAAAAATATTAAAGACAGATAGTTTTTTACAAATGTATACACTATACATAGAAATCATCCTAGACACGTTATGTGAAATAATTTATTTGTTTTTAGCACTTTGACTGCTAATACATATTTAATACCTATGAACGAAAGAAGATGCCAAGTTAAGCGAGTATCGTACATTTTAGATAGACGTTCACATCAGTATGTTATAAGAGAATATACAGCTGCACTTTTCAAATCATTTTTTGTCCATGTGAAATGTGCATTGCACAGATTCGTTTCTAGGGATTCAGTCAATATTGAGCCCAATGACCTTTCCCTTGGATCGCAATCTTAAGCCAAGCACTTTTTAAAATCTGAATTCCTTCGAAATCTGAATAATGAATAATCTAAGCTATCAGTTGCTTCTGTTTACATATTTCTTTTTCAAGTTTATTTTCAATTTATTCTGAATTTATTTTCAATTCTGTAACAGAGTCGACATATATTACGTAACGCAATTGTTTAATTGATTCCTTAAAATCGATAATTTGATCTTGATGCACTGCACTGATCGATGTGAAAGTTGAATCTCGTAGTACGTTAATAGCACTACTAAATCGTGCATAGTCCAGTTTATAGTTCAAAATAGATGTTCTTTGTGTGTCTAAACTTTGTGGATATCTATTTACAATCGATGGCAACTACATCCTCTATCTGTTTAAAAAATCATCGTCTAATAATCGAGTTTTAATTTATCTTGTAAGAGGTACTCTAGGTTTAAAAATCTCGTGTATACATTTCATGTTGTGTGTACCTTATATCAGGTATTAATATTAAATGTTGAGAAATTTCTACGTTAAGAAGACGAACTACATATATTAAAATCTAGCCCAGGCTTCAGGAACTGCGACTGCCCCAGCACCTGGAACCTTTGCATTTAATAAATTGTTAGTATTAATTCCTAGACTCACTATTTACTGTATTTGATATTGTAGATTAAAATTTAAATCTTGTTAACATATTACTCGTTTAAAAGAGTCAGGCGAATAATCCAAGTTGTGGGAAATCGATATTGAACCTGAAAATTTATATCAGAATCGAAAATATTGATATTTTTTTCAGAGTTTTAACACACTAAACTTATATTTGTATTTTTTTCTTAACGATGCTAGTCAGAAAAATACGCTTAATTTAATTAAAGATTTTCTTTGACTTTTTAGTAGAATTTTAAAAGGTGGTAAATCTTTCGTAAAGGTGGTTCTGTACTCTCGTTATTTGAAATGCGAATCAACTCTGGATCCTTGAGGGGAAATCTATATGTAAATTCTCTCTTAAGAAATCTAAGATTTTAACGATGACTGTACTTTGACGGGAGCTCAATTTAATTTAAACTTCATTCTTATCGTAACTAGTTAATCGGGTGGAATTGACAATTCCACTGAAATGTGAATGCGAATAACTTGTAAGAATAGTACTGATGTTATTCTCATGTAGCTGTGAGTTTTCTAGATAAAGGTATTAACCCGAATGTATGAAATTTTGGTGCGAATTATGGTTTATGAAACAAAGTTGATGCTATAAACTTGAACTCAACACTTTTCCTAGCATCTCAGAAGTAATCAACTCTCAGAATCAATCAAAACTTTACTCGTAAATCGAAATGAGTTCTGTGCAATCAACGCTGTCGATTGAACTTGCTCGATGCGTTTTATCGTTTCTCATCGCAACGTTTGTTACACATGAAATGCGTCCAAGGCGCAGAGATCGTAATTTGATAAATTAAGTCCTCTTGTCTCTTAGGAAGTTTTCAGCGAAATCAGTGAAAGTAACGAATGTAAATCAAATTAATTAGATTTTAATCTAAATTCTAAATCCGATTCAAGCTATAAGATTATCTGGAAAAAAGCTTCTAAATATTTGTGGCTGAAATGAATGTCGTCTGAAAAGAATCGTTTTAAATTGCTACTGTGAACAATTTCATTGTTATTAAGAAGATTTGTCTTGTTTATGTAAACTTCGTCGTGGCACAATAGGGGCACACACAATTTTTGCTTTTTTTATACATATTGAATTTTGTAGACTAATTTTGTAGACTTATTTTTTGGCAATAGAATGCAATCTTGAAAAATTTATTTATGTTGAAAATGTATAGTTTATTTATAAGTTTTTTATTTTAATTGTAAACGAAGGTAGAAAAGAAAGATCGATTTAATACAAGAGTATTTTTTTTTTTGGACTTGTTTTAAAAGTAATTGTCGCGCAAATAGGTCATTATTAGGGATCAGAAGACTGAATATGTACCTGAGATCATGTGAGGTATAAACTTTCAAGTGGACCTCTCATTTTTACCAAACCACTCGTTCTTGCGCTACATTTTATTTCGGTAATTAATTTAAATTATTCGTATTAATTAATTGTAATTATTAAAAGCTCCTACCCTTGAAGGAGATTGACCTAAATCTTTATGGAAGGATCCATCGAGTTATATTTCTTATGTGTGCCCCCACTTCTAATTGTCATTTTTCTCATGAAGAAAAATATGGCTAACGATTTCTCGATGCTTAAGCCGCTACGTGTACATTTTTCTCTATACAAATTTATAATAAGAGAAACTTCTTGTTACCACTCTAACGTTGCTAAGTTTATACGATCGTTATTCTGGTTTTCTTATGTCTTCATCTTTTCTCTCATTTTACGAAAAAAATTTAATGAACGATCGTCTTGACTTTATGAAAGAAGGAAATTGTAGATTTTTCATGACTCAAAGATGCTGAGAAAAAAGCACTTAGAGCTCGTGTTGAAAAATGTCGAATAGACACTGATATTATTAAATATTTAAAAATAATAAAATAAACTGAAGTATGTATAAGTATGTAAAGGAATAAATAAAGAACGGACTGGGACAAAGAGTTTCTCGCCTTTTTGAGGTAAATAAGCGCATTGTTAAAACTTTGGATATACTCAGTAAAGCGAAATAAGAGAAGATATTAAACGAGATATTAGAAAAAAATTGAATCATAATAATGTGTTAAACGCGCCATGTTATTGAATAATTCAGAACAGTAACGACTATGGACGTTGAGTAGTTGCGTATATGTAGCAAAGTAGAAGGAGAAATTGTAATTGAATTTATTACACTTCGTAATTCGCTAGTGGCCAAGTGCAGCGAGCACTTTTTATTTTGAAGCTGCGTTAATGTTATCAATTCGACGATGACTATTATATTATATGATATAATAGACGTACGAGAAAAATGTTACTAGCTACGAGAATACGTTTATAGAGGATAAAAGGCTTTAGTGTATATAGTTTTATAAAGTGTTACTAGTGATTGAGGATATAGCTGATCCACTTTGTGCTGGCGATAGTGTCGTCGTAAATAAACCAAAAAAAGAGGATGAATGTATGGGACAAAGATTTTAACCAAAATTCGCGACAAACATAAAGCACCTGTTATCGAAGCGACGCGTATTAATAATTGACTGTTCCATTAATTACAACTGTATATTGTATATTATTCAGAAGATGTTAGGCATTTTCTATAATATACCATCTACGGGTAACGAAATGTAAGCTGTTTAATAGAATGTCCTAATATGGAATATTATAGAGCCATTAAAATAATTATAGTACTGAAAAATTGGACTTATTTTGCTCCTTAGAAGTTGTTTGTTGATATTAGTCATTACAGGTCGTTACCTATTCACCTTTTTCACCTACTCGAATTATATTCTTATAATTCCAGGTCATTTGTGGATTGAAAACACTTTTTCGAATAGTCAGTCAAAATACTTTTATTTGAGACTTACATTTTTTTAATTGAATTACGATTTAAAACTTTTGAATTGTTTTTAAATCCAGTGAGATCTCTAGTGATTTCCCAAAATTACTTGAAATCTTATCAAATTCCTTGAAATCTTTTTTAATGACAACTATAGGTACTGTGATGACTTTAATACATAACTAGAAGAAATCTAGAAATAGAAGACATGGAAAAATGATAGTAATATTTGCTAATAACTTGCAGAAGCGCTTTTCTCACAGGTATATGAATGTATGGAATTGAAGGAACTGTACATATGAGTTTATTTTCAGATATTCGAGCGGAAGTGCTTAAATCGATCCAGAGTGATAGTATAGGGTCTCTCTACTGAGGAGCTCAGCAAATATACTGAGAATAGTTTGTGATATTTGTGGGGTTTGTGGAATGTCGATATCTGTGCTCGCGGATGTTACGAATGGCAAATTGATGGACCAGCTTGGCGCTTGCATTAAAGGTGGAATATATTCAGTACATTCAATAGCAACGACATCGATGAGAGGGACACTGTGACCCATATGCAAGGCACTTATCTAAACAATATTGGTCACCTCCTTCCTTTCCTTCTAGATCTCCTATAGCGTCGCAGGTTTGCCTGAAATAAGGATAACATTTTTTCTTAAAATTGGAACATTCTTGATTAATTTTCATCGCCTTGGAAATTTTCATTGCACTTACGGACAGTTACATATCGATTCTGGACAATTTGGTGGGTAGTGGAGGCAATTTGATTGGCACCAATCCTTCATTCCAGGTATTTCTCTGTAAGAATACGTTGGCTCGCAAACTTGAGATCTGTAACAATTTGAGGAAAGGTTACAAGGTATTAACAAAAATTCTTATTTTAAATTAAATTAAATTGATTTTTTTTTGAATTTATAAAAAAAATTATTTTTATTTTAAGGTACCTGATTATCAAGGGTAACAAGCTATTTGGTGAGCTTTGTTCCCTGTAGTAGAGAAGGAATGGGTTGTTTTGCTGAACAAATAATGGTGGCACTCCACCTGTGCTAGTAACTATACTAACGTCTGCACAATTTCTAAAAGTTTCTGATCTACCACATCCAACAGCTTCTGTACCGTTTTCACACGTTCCCCACATATTTCCTATTTTGAATTTAAATTAATTTCAATATTACAAAACGATTTTGTATAGTTATACAATGTTATACAGTAGTTATATACCTGTATAGTAATTCCATTGAAGAACACATTGGGAGCAAGTAATATAGGGCGGTAGGGTCACCTTATATCGAAAAATGGCTTGTTTCGCCGTATCAGGTGGAATTTCAAATCTGACGTCATTGGTATTAGAAACGTAGAGAGGGTGTCTGAAAAAGAAAATTTGAAATAATTCTAAGTATTCTACTTTTTTTTTTACATTATTCATTACCTGTCGAAGCAATCTTGAGTTGATTCTTCAAAAGGGTTGTTATTGGGGCAAAGGTACATCTCGAAATATCCTTGGTGATTGGACGTCAGTTCTATTTCCACATCGATTTCCTGATGAATCAATGGTAAGCAATAGTAATTATATACTTATAAATTAATATGTCTGAGGAATTTAGTACTTATACAATTTTATTTGCAGGATATCTACCTCGCCGATAATGTAACGTCTGACAATCGTCCCTTTTGCGTATTCACCTCCAGCTTCATGAGGTTTTGGATCCTCTAAATGGTAGGCATCACCGCAAATTCCACATTTTCCTTGATTCTGCTCCCATTGGACTAATCCAGATAATAGGAATGTACAAAAAGGTAAACTTTTATATTTTATTTTTTATTAAATTTACTTTATTTAAAAGTTGTGCGAATCTTATTATATTAGCAGCAATCTTAGGTCGCCACGTATTCACCTTCTGAATTCTTTGAAATCTTTTCAATCCTTTCAAATTCCTTAAAACCATTTAAAATATCTTGAAATCCGTTACCTTTTTTGAAATATTTTCCATTTTGTCATGTACTTCTCACTTATTTTTATAAAAACATTCATCTCTTTATCTTTTTTTAAGATAACAAGTACTGTGTTGACTGTATTAGCATCTTTAAATGCTTTCTCCCAGTTAAGATTATATTTCTTTATAAAATTGTAGAAAGATATCAAGTACAATGACTCCAGAAGATAAACTAGTGGGTTTAAATTCTCTTCTTTATTAAAACAGTTCTTTTCAAGAGTTTATCTACGAAATTTAATATTTAAAGAGATAATTGGTGAATTGAGACCATTCCTAAAAAGGAGGAGATGAATTCTTAGATTGGTGATTCCAGTTTTGTATCTTGAGTTTCCCGATTATCTTCGCTTATATACAACCTGCTTATTTTTAATATACCCTTAGGGAATGACAGTTTCATACTTTATAATAATAGTGGACCATAAATTGGAAAAATAACTGCCGATATATACCGACTGTAGAATAATGAGAGGGTTGACTATTGACATTTACTATTTGGGTGTAAAACGATGTTTACATCTTTTTTGTTTTTCATTACCGTAGGAATTCTTGATAACTCAAATAACCAATCATCAATTAACAATTTTGCAGACGCAATAATTGGTCAATTTTTTCGTATTCTGTCCCAGTTTCGCGACGATCGATCGAAAACATTCTAGTGAAAGGTTTCCCAAATGACGAACCTGCGTACCCGCCACAGAAAAGCTCGTTGTCGTTGTAATTGACGGGATTTGGAAAGCCAAATCGCCACATGCTGTTACGAGCTGGCGGATCCATCAATCTTCCATGGCCAGACACGCGAGCCTCCTGCAGCACCTTGAGGAAAAAAGAGAAGTTTTACGACTTGGGAGTTTGATTGAAAAAACTGCACACACCTCGTCCTTTCTTTGTGGAGAGTGACTTAATTTCAGGGAAAAAACGAGAGTAGAGACTGTAATCGGAACAGCGAAAGGGACTGGCTAAGTAGACGCTTTCGTCGAATCCACAATCTTGAGGGTCACGTAAAGAGCATAATGAACGAAATTTTACTTTCCTCAAGGTGTCTGATGTGAGAATTCGTCGAACTCACCTGTATAAAGACGAATATTGACAAAAGGTACACGTCCCGATATTTGTACCTCGTTAACATAATTCTGAAACAAAAGTTGTAAAAAAATTTTAAAAGATTTGCAAAAAATATTTTCTATTAGCTGAATTAAATAAAGCGTAAGCCAACAATGTGCTCTTAAATTATATTATAGTTTTTACAACATTGGACTGAAGTTTCAGACGTTAAAGCTGAAAACCTGACGCAAAAGAAAGAATTTTTTAACAAAGTCTAACTTTTTTACGAAAAGGTTTAAAAGTTTAACATTTCAACCCGGCCGAAGATTCAATGAAAAGGTATTAGAAAAAATGTTGACTAAAGCTTTCCTTTGCGGAGAAGGATTCAACTAGAGTATCTTTTCAAGATACTTCGTCCAATTTATTTACTTCGACAAGTTGATTAAAAAGTAATTCTCCACTGTTGACAAATTGAACGTTTATGTGACAGAGACTTTATATAATAAAGGTAATTGGACCTGCAGATGGAACATGGAGGAATCGAAGCGACTTTAAATTAAATTCCGGTTTTTATATACTGTCTACCTGAAAGTGACTGGTTCTGAAATGTATCAGAGAATTTTACAAATGAATTTAATATCTTTACATGGGCTAACTGAATCTAAGGAAATTTCTATAGGAAAATTAGTATAGAAAAAATTATATTCAAATCATTATAGAGAAGAATTATAGGATAATATAATTCACGTAATTTATAGATGGCCTATAAAACATCAGGAAAAAATTGGACATTGCTTAAGAGGGATTCTTGTGATTAAGTTTTTAAAATTTTTTGGAAATGGAAGAAGTTGTTGAATTCATTAGCTGGCCCTGCGAAAGGTGCAAATTACAGTTATGCGGAACACGAATGATCCATTAGATAATTGAGGACATTGTAAAGGTAAACGACACGCATGTCATGTTGTCAAGATCTATGTCTGTGTGATAATGATTTTATGTTCGTTATCGACACGTTCTCTCATGCATAATACAAGTCGGGATATAAAGATTTGAGTACCATGAGCGAATTGCGGGTGACTGCCCTTGACTTAGCTCATTCCAAGGCTTCCATACGAAGTGTATGTGAAATTACGTAAGAAATTGAATACGTATTATGCCAAATAGGTCGTTACGACAATAGTATTAGGCTCACACCTTAAAAGACTCTTAAAAAAAATTAAATCTTCCCTAGTAATTTAAATTTATCTTTTTGTCTCTTCATTTAGCCATTTTACAATTTAATTTTGATTTGTATCTTGAACATGTCGTGATATAAAAAAAGAACCAAAAAATTTTTTTTCAGTAAAACTCAAGGTTGGTTGTCACGAACGAGAAAAGTGACAGTCTGCTTTGAATTTGAATGACCTTGCGAAAAAAATTAATTAACTTGTAAAACACGGTTAAGATAAAAAAGGTGTATAAATTTCAATTTAAAAAATGACTATACAGAGGTGTTCATGAGATAGTTTGAGATCTCTTCCTATTGATAACCAAAAGCCTCGGGGAGTTTAGGGAGTGTCTATTTTAATCAGACATTGTTTTAATTACGGAATTTTTAAATTAAAGTTCAAAGACCTGATCAGTAGATGAATTTTGGTTCCTAGAGTTTACGGTTTTGAAGACATTGAATATACCGGATTCAATACTTAAATTAATTGTAATTTTTGTTTAAACTTTAAAATTGCATAATAGTAATAATGTAATAATGTAATAATGTAATAAAAGCGCATTTACGTTTAATTGCGACTGTCCTTATCGTAAAGTGCTTTTGTAATCACGACACGTTCAAGTTCACTTATATAGTATCGTTTCTTCTGATGACTTACATTTGCAATCCGAAAACGATTGCAATAAAATAATATATAGTCTGTGTTAAACTAAAATTAACGGTTTCTTTAACTCAAAACAGTTATTAAGGTGCATACGAAAACAATGAATTAGTTTTTGATTATTTAGATTCAAATATAGTTTAAAGGATAAAGGCGAAATTTGAATGTCCGATTTAAATTTAATGTCCTGTTGGCCTCGGATAACAATAAAAAAGATGCGACTATCAAATTCTCATCTTGATCATGTTTTTATAACTATTATCGAAAAATATTTTACCTGTTCTTAATTTAGATTCATTAAAATTATTATAAATCTCATCAAATTTGAGGCAATCCTTTAACATTCCACAAAATCTTTTAAAAAATCAGAAAAATCCCTTGAATTCTCTTAAAGTCATTTAAAAATCATCAAAATTCCTTACAATACGTTAAAATCTTTTAAAATTCCTTGAACTATCTTAAAATTCCTTTAAATTTTACAACATTCAAAATTCATTAATATCTTTTAAAAAATCTCATAAAATTGCATGAATTTCTTCAAAATCCCATAAAATATCCTGAAATCCCTCAAAATTTTACGAAATTCTTTTGAATTTAGTCAAAATTACTTTAAAATCTTCAAAGTCTCTTAAAATTCTTAGAAAACTTTTAAATTTTCTCTCTAAAAAAGTGGTGTCACAAAATTTCTTGGAAATCTAGCATCATACATTTGTTGTTGCATATCTGATTGATTTTTGCATGATTTAAAGTTGTAAGAAGGAAAACAAAATAATCGCGCGCTTAGCGCGCGTGATGGTTTACTAGTTCTACATAAATTGTTATAATCAGTTTATAACAATGTCAGATAATAAGAGATTAGAGGGCGAGGTGTAGAAAAAATTGCTGGAAGATTTGCAATATTTAAATGGCGCGACTTTTCGGTTATTGTGGTTGGTCCACTCGATCAAGGATCTTAGCAAGGATTTTTTTGCTCCCTTTTCTGTGTGTCAATGTCCTGAAAAAACATCAGTGGTCGGGGTAAGCCGGATGAGGTGAATAAAAACAAACTGCATCGAACACATGCCAAAAGGACGAGTCATAAGTGGTTTAACATTAACTATCATCTTGACATTACTGTCATAAGACCAGCCAATATGCCTATATGTATACATAAATATTTTTTCAGTCGAATTATTCACTTGATTTGAGCAAGAGAAAATTGAATAAACATCAAACAGTAAAGGAAAACATATACGCTTATTATTAATACCTGATCATTCTAGTCAAGAGTGCAAAATTCTAAACAATCGGGTTTTTTGTCGATAGGGTAGTTTACAATTTATAGTTAAATAGTTTTAAAAATATCACAAAGGTATCCATAATTAATGTGATTTAAAATAACTCATTAAAAACAAATTTCGGATAGTATAATTATTTCGATGATACTTCTGTATACTAATAAATGTCGTGCGCGAATGTATTGTTTTAAAAATACTATGTATTAATGCCATAAAAAGTCCGTTTCTTAATGTTCATGTAACTAAAAAATTCTGCTGACACTTGGCATTATAAAAAGTCCAATTTGCATACATTTCCAGTGAAATAATACGTGCTAGAATTTTGGGTAACAACTAGTTGGAGGAGACTGAACGAGTTTGACATCAGTTTGAATTTCTAATGACGAGATCCAAAAATTTGTGTTAATTTGAACAGGATTAGTCAGATCATTTAATTTAGGAGGTAGTTTTCAGATAAAATAAAAATTGTGTTGAGTGGTTTCATTAAAAATGGTTTTTAATTATCATTAATTATGATATTCATCAAATAATAATATCACTTCATTTAGTCAGAAAAATCTCCTTGATTTTTAGAAATATGGTAAAAAATCATAAAATATGAAGCACCCATTTTTCATCAACAGCATAAAATGATCTCTTAAAATAATTTAAATTCAATAAATTTTAATTTAATTTTAATTCTGAAATCACTTTATTTTAATGATATGCCTAATATCAACGTTATAAAAAAAAGATGAAAAAATCAATTTTATTAGAAAACTAATGGATAATAATAGTAATAAATTAATTGCGTTAATTAAAATTAAAATTAACTCGCAAAAAGTGTTATTCATTCTGAATCAAGAAATCTTGGTTTTTAGAGAATTCATCTCTTTTTATGCTTTCTTTGATTACAGAAGAAGTGGGTAATTTTAATTAAAATTTTAATTTGTAGACGTAACTTAACGGTAATATAACATGATATACTTACGAATTGATACGTGATTGGTTTGGCAATTAAAAATTTGGATTAAGTAGGTGGGATCGATAGTCACGTCGAGTGCGTGGTTTTGAGCCTGAACAATTCTTCGAAATATCTTTTAAGTCTGCATGCCAAAGATACGCATTTGAATAACGATTATACAGTCCGGAGTGGAAGCCTACAAAGCACTGAATCTTTAAATCGAGACGGACCCCAATAAGACCCACAGTGGTCGAAGAGGAGAAAGAAAACGTAAAGAGAAGGGTTTTTAAAGAGGAATAAAGAAAGAGGAAGTCGAAAGAAGGAATGGAAGTCTTTCGATTCTGATCTGAAAATTGACGGGTGATTTTCATGTTTTTGGTTGATGAATAATAAATAATATATTAATTTCTCAAATCTTTATATATTCTCGATTTCCAATTTCCAGTAAGAAAATCTTCATTTAGTATTGCAACAGTATACGTAATATTACAGGAATATTGTTAAAATGTTATCGAAATATTAATAAATGTTTAAACAGCATAAAGATTCATTAAAAACAATTTCATAATTTGTATCACTTTAGCTTCTTGAATACGTTTTTAATTGACGATTATATCTTCATATCTATGAATAGTATTTTAATATAACTATGTATCATATTTTAAATTTCCCACGAAAATTTTTTTAGTTCACAGCACACCGCTACAGCGCTGGCATCGTACATATGCTGAAACTGAAAGTTCTCCATCAGTATGCTCTATATAGTTATGGTTTATTTTTGACACAATTGACAAGTGACAACCGTGACAACTGATGTCAACAACTGGCTATTATACATAATTGGTTTATTTTTGACACAATTGACAAGTGACAACCGCGACAACCGATGTCAACAACTGGCAATTATACATAATTATTGTTAAAATCAATGATTGTGTCTAATGTCATCATCTTGGATTATCTAAACTAATTCCGAGTACTTTTTTTTTATCACGAAGGGTTGTTCTCATGCAATACCACATATATATATGATCTTAGGAATATAAAATGGAATTAGAGGAAAGTGCATGGTCCTTTAAAGAGATTAATATCAAAGAAGAAAAAGAAGAGGAATTAGAAGATAAATCTGCATCTGGAACATCGTGTAAGTCGTAACGTACTACAGCATTCGTATAAATGTCAAAATTTATAAATAAAGACTTATTTGCACCTAGTTTATAAATGATAAACAAAGTTAACACTAATTTTCCGAAGGTAGGAAAACTAGGGTTTAAGAAAGAAGTTTTATCACTTTTTATACTGCACTTCGTTCACTATTTTTATAATTATAGATCATAGATAATTGAACGTGTTAAAAGACTATAGAATCAAATTTACAACTTTCAAATTCGATATCTTTATTTTACTTAATAAATATTATATTTAGATATTTTTTCACTATATAGCTACTCATTTTTTAAATATACTTTACGCAAAAACCCGAACAAAGCGAAAAAGAGGACAAAAGACTCATGGTCAAAAAAGAGGACATGTTCGGATAAAGCCGGACAGATGATCGCCCTAATTTTTACGAATTATAAATTACAAATGCATAATTCCAGATGATTCCAAAGTTGTGTCACATGCGTCAGAGTCAAGTGATTCTGATTCTGAATCTAATTCTGAAGTGAATGATGATCAAAGCATTGTAGAAAAAAGAATAAAAAAGAAAAAGGCTTTATTGAAAAGGGGTGACACCTTCAAGACATTTGAGGATTTAGAAGCTCGACTAAAAGAGCTGGAAAGAGTCTCACATTATATTTTTTATCGACGCAGCTCACATGGTATAGAGAGCAAGAAAGCTAAAAATCTAAAGAAGACATTTCATCCAAGACTGAAGTATTATACCATTACATATGCTTGTGATTCAGGAGGAAAAAATTTTAAAACACAGTCAAGAGGAAAAAGGAGAACCTGGTAAATTGTTTTTCATGAAATCATGCATTTTGAAAAGTTCAAGCACACCTCATTTCAGTATCATCTTTTTTAGTGATCAAAATGCACAAATGTGGGGAAAATAGTATATTCTTTATTAAGAAGAAAAAATAACATGTTTCACTTTACCGTTTTTGATAAACAATGTATTAATTCCCTGGAAAAATGGAATCATAGAGCTGCTGTCCCAGACTTCTAATTTCTAAATAATTTTATTATTTACCAAAGTTTTAATGAATTGAAAGATTCATTTTAATAACTTTAGCTTGAAATTTTCATTCTAGTACTTCACAAAAAGGTTGTAAAGCTTCCTTCGTGGTAACTGCAACAAAAAATGGAAAGGCTTTAGAAGTGAAAGAAGTTAACTTAAAGCATAATCATGAGTATTATCAGGTATATTGATTTTACATTTTCATTTGGTGAATACTTAATTTTTTTTCCCCTTAATCATATAAGTGAAAATAATTTAATGATTTTTATTTCTTCGCAGGCTATTGACAATCATAAGCCTAGACCAAAGAATTTAAGCAAAGAGGATGAATTGGAAATTTCGTATCTATTAAACTTTACCTCAGACAAGAAAGAGATAAAAGAATACTTTCGGAGAAAGACAGGTAAAGTTATTTCGTTCAAGGAGATTGAAAATGTTGCTGCAAAACTGAGTAAGGGCACGAAAAATGAAATGGACAAAGCGACCGATGAATTAAAGTATACCTATGGTAAGTATCTTGTGTGAAAATTAACTAGCACTAAATTAATAATGTGTAATCAAAAATACTTTTTTACAGATCCTTTAAGCTTTGACACTCATTCATCAAATCTAATGGATTCCTTAGATAAAAGTGTTTGATTTTTATTTTGTCACTACATTGAAATTCATGAATTACAAGGTGCCAAGGAAGATATTTCGATCAAAGTTGAATTCGAGTTTAAGGTAAAGAAAATTTGAATGTAAAAATGAATAAAGTATTTTTAACGAATGATAAATATGAACAAGAATGTTTGTTTCGATTTTTGAAAAAAAAACCACTTTAAATATGACATCATTTCTTTAAAATTTCCTAACTACATCTAAAGAACCTGATTTTTATACGTTTTTTTAAACCGTGTAAATTTTCCTGCTAGAATTATCCTTAAATGCTACGATGCTATGATCAGAGCCACGACATTACATAATTTCCTGCATCGCATCAGCCTTATATTTAAAAAATTTTTAATAGTAATTTATCTCGAAAAATTCCTTATCGCTTAAAACTCTATTTTTCTTTTTTCCTTTCTACAAATTGATACAAATATTCTTCAATTATATGTAATATAATGATTTTGAGAAATTTTAATTGTGTTTTTAATTTTGTAAAGTGGCCGCCTCTCCGTGAAACATGATTGGTGGTGTTATTTTAGAATATACCAATCGCAGTCGAATGTACAGTATGATTCCTCGTGAGCGTGTCAACCCAACCCTGGTTTCCATTTGATCTTATGGAAACCAGGGTTGGGTTGACATGTAATTATTTTACTTACCCAACCGTGTTTAAAAGCAGCACAAGTCATATGAACCATACTTAATGAAGAAGGGGGCCGTGACATTTGAACTGACAACTGACAAGCATACATACATGTACTGTATGTATAGTAAACTAACTAAACTAGTGAAGTACATATATGTATTGAAGTGAAGTGACTGGCGACATTTTAAACGTCAGATTGGATTCTACAACTTAAAAATTATTAATTGCAATTGCTCGAAATAATTCAGTTCTAATTGTAAGCAGCGCACTTTCGTGAAAAGTATTCCATAATGGTTCAAACATACCAATCCCCTGTTCGGGTCTACAAACATCCTTTTGCACTTGTCATGATGGTATGTTTATATTGAATCTTTACGCTCGTATTAAATATTCATTGTTTGGCATTCACCTACTTTTTAAACGTGTTTTCACACTCTTGTATCGGATATGAATATCAATAAACAAAGATGTTGGCATTGTGCTTTTTCTTTTTGTAAAAGATTGTACTGTTGTGTTAAAAGTGGTCAAAAGTGGAGAAAATCAGTACATGAGACAACTCTGAAATGTCAAAGTCAAACAGTCAAAAGTTGGTCTGAAAATAATAATCGTAGTATGCGTGGGTGGTAGTATAGGATTTTTCCTCTGTTATTGTAGCTTATTCTCGCATACTTTTATTATTTAATTTTTTGATTAGTCTATTATTTACTTTAATGAACGTGCGAAAGACAAATTGTTCTTACAATTAGCTCTTCTTATACAACGATTAATATTTCTCGAGGTTATCACGTGTCTTTTAAGTATGTCATAGAAACTTGTCGAACGAGTTTGCAAGAATCAATATTTCGATTTTCTTTAATCTCAATGTTTCTACCACCCTGCGAAGTTCAAAGCTAAACTTAATGATTTTAGAAATTTAACAAGAGCCTTGTCTTTGTTTACATTTTCTTTTAATTATTAATTAATTTAAATTATTATTTGCGTTTGATTAAAATACGTACATTTTAATTTGATTATAAAAAATCGTTTATTGATAGAAAGAATGCAGTATTAACAGGATTTCTGGATAATTAGCGAACTTTTTTGAAGACTGAAATCGTTTAGCTTTGTCAATATTACTTATCACTTAATGAATATACAAAACATGCAAAAACGTTTCTCTGTAATAATGGAAGCCTTTTTATTTATGAGTATTTCAAAATTATTTGATATAAAGTTGTTTTAATCAGTGAATTTATTTTTAAAAACTTTTCAGTATTAATTGCGAAATAAAAATTTTTAGAAATAGTTGATTATTTACATGTTAAATTGTTATATATTGAATAACTAGTCTAAATTTCTCAGGCATATGAACGACGTTTTCCAACTTGCCCACAAATTCCAGTCTTTGTGGGTTGCGAAGTAACTTTAGATGAAGAAAGTCAAGGCGGAGCATTCAGAACGACAGAACGAAGATGCAAATTAAATGTGGATGCACCTTATATTCTAAAGAAGGTACTTATATGTTTATAATTAGTCATAATAATAATAGAGCGAAAAAAAATTTAATTATAATATTTATTGAGAAAAACTAGGAACTCGACTTTTGATATTAGAACTTGGATACAACAGCCTTAGAATAAATGATTGACGCTTTATTGACAGCAGACGGTGAAAATTAATTTAATAATTCAATTGCAGATAATAGGCGTAGACTTTATATACTTTATTCAGAGAAACGTCCTAGACCGTCGCAACAGTATTTTAGAAATTGAGGCGTACAATGAAAGTTTTGCATCGAAAGTTACTGTTCTAGAAAAGTGTAGATACTTTGTAAGTATGATTAATTATTTATGATTTTGATTAAGAACGAGGAAGCTTTTTTAATAACAAGAACACAAACTTCGATTTAGATTCATCCGGAAAATCCAGAATGGACCTGTTTCGAACAGACTGCTAGTCTGGATATCAAGAACTTTTTTGGATTTGAGAATTCAATGGAAAAGTTAGCAATGAAGCAATATGCACAAAATATTGCGAAGGTACATCTTTAATTTATAAAAATTCTTCAAATTAAAATATTCAAATTTATTATTAAGTTTGAAATGAAAAATTACAATTGGGGCATTCAAATATTTCAGGGGAAAGAGATCATAGAATTTTTTGTCAATCAATTGAAAGAAGATGGTATTACGTATGTAGCTCCTTGGGTACCTCCAGAAAACTTACCTTCTCCAGTAGATGAAAAATCGTACGTTATTCAAATAATTATTATTCACAAAATAATTCTTTTAAATACATTTTTGTATAATTTTTAAAATTTATATTCTTTAGATGCTTGGAAGAAATCAAAGAACCATCATCGCCGAAAGAAGCGTCCTCATTAGACACAAAATTACCCAGTACTCGAGGTATGCGAAATCTCTTCTGATGCTTATTAGTTAGAAGACACTCATTGATACCAAATATTGCAAATTTTTACACACAATATTTTGTTCTAGATATGCAACTGTCTTCAGATTATATAGAAAGGTATCTAGGAAAATTGGATATGATGCAAGAAAGTTGCCTGGTGCAATTAAGACACAGTATAGAAGAATTGAGAGGTAGTTCGGTGCCAGGAGATGCGACTTTACTTCGCTTTCTGCGCGCCAGTGAATTTTCAGTAGAGAAAGCAAAGGAAATGTTAACTCAGTCTCTTCATTGGAGAAAAAAGTACCAGATAGATAAACTTTTGGAAGATTACGAAATGCCACAAGTCGTCAAGGATTATTTTCCTGGTGGTTGGCATCATTTTGACAAAGGTGATACAAAAATGAATGTAAAAACTAATATGTATTTAAGAAAAGCTTTTCTAATAGTTTTTAACTTCTTTCTTTATAGACGGCCGACCACTTTATATTTTGAGACTTGGCCAGATGGATGTTAAAGGGTTGCTTAAATCAATTGGAGAGGATGAATTGCTTTTACTTGTACGTGAAAGCATAGATTTTATGATTAAATAAAAATATAGATTTGTTTCATTAACTTAGTTCAATATGTTTTAGGCTTTACATATTTGCGAAGAAGGTCTGCTATTAATGGACGAGGCGACCAATGTCTGGGGCCATCCAGTTTCTCAGTGGACTATTCTCATAGATTTGGAAGGATTAAATATGCGACATTTGTGGAGACCTGGAATTAAAGTGTGTATATTCATGTACCTTTTAAAAGTATTATTTTTAGTATTAGGTCTTATTCTGGAGAGTAGATTTGAATTTAAAAAAATTTTACAGGCACTTCTTCGCATAATCGAGATCGTGGAGGCAAATTATCCAGAGACCATGGGAAGAGTTTTAATAATGCGGGCACCTAGATGTTTCCCTATTTTGTGGACTCTTATCAGCACATTCATCCGTAAGAAACATTATTTATCTAACTCGAAAGCTTCATTTCAAACTCGTAATATTGCCAGTTTTTTTTTTGGTAAGATTATAAATTATAATCACACACTCCTTAAATGTAAGCTTTAATTTTAGACGAAAATACACGGAACAAATTTATATTCTACTGTGGTGCTGATTATCAAGAACCAGGCACTGGAGGTCTCAGTGATTATATTGATGAACAGTTCATTCCTGATTTTCTGGGCGGATCGTCAGAGGTAAGATAAACATCTTTAATGAAAATAATTATTATTATCTCAGTAAGAGTAAATTCTTTCTCTATTATTATAAAGAGCAATAATACTAAAGCATTCATTGTTCAAAAGTTTTTTCCGTATCAAAAACTTGTCTTTACCGAATGTCCAACTACACTTTTTTTAAATGTTGAATTCATTTTCGTGACATTATAAAATTTAATTTTGTATGAATAACAAATTTATTGGATAGCAGGGAGGTTTTTGTGAAGTATATGGTATGGTACCTCGGCGCTTTTACATTTTTGAAGAAACCGACGATGTAAGATTAACAAAATTGGTGTTTGCCTACGTCGTGCAGCTTACCTTGCCTTCAATCACATGCAAATTACGTGTCTTAACAAATTCTTTGAATCATGTGAAGTCTCTCACTAAGTAGTGAAGCACAATATTACCTTTCTAAAATCAAAACAAAGCTTAGAAATTTAGAGGATTGACAATTTTCGATTAGAATCAATGTTTTGTAATACTCTCGATGTGTTTTCTTAATTGTCCGTTAATAATGTGAACTAAAAAGAAGACGATGCTTTTTTTAAGTCATACATAGTATTTGAATATGTATTAGATCGTCGATTAGTTTCTTGAACTTCTTTGTGTGCTACTGTATCGTTACATGCTTATTTGCAAATTAAAATTACATTGTTTATTCTACATATTCAATTAGGCAAACGTTTATTTGTTTTACAACAAAGTAAAAGATTTATCAGTTTTTATTAAATTTGTAGCAGTCAGCTTGATATTACTAAATAACATTAATACGTAACAAAATCTTATTTTGGAGTTTAAAAATGTCTTATTAATTAAAAACAAAGTTTCACGGCCTATTACAAAATTTAAAAGTGTGTAAATAGTTTATTATGAGCACTGAACATTTAAAATATCTAAATCTGATGTTGTCAACTAATTTAAATAGGAATTTATTTTTGACACAATTTTATTTGAATTCAGACTTACGTTATGGAAGGAGGAGTCGTACCGAAAAATTTATACAGAGTTGATTTGGAAGTTCCTTCCAGTGAACATGAGCATAGCTTGTATCACTCAATTAGTCTGGGTCGTGGTCAAGTGCATAATGTTATCATACGTTCCAATGACCCAGGAGCTGTGCTCACTTGGGACTTTGACGTTATGAGGCATAACGTACTCTTTACGGTCTTGCACAAGGCAATTGATGGTCATAACAGCAAAGCAGGTATGTTTTCATAAAACCTCAATTACTAATATACAGGATACCAAGTTTTTACCCAGAATAGTATTTATAAAATGACTAACGAACCATTTTTTAGGAATGTTAACTGTACCATCGCACTTTGAATATGAAACTGGAACTAAAGAATGGAAGGAAGATCTTGATTGCATTAAAGTAGAGCCTAGCGTCGTTTGTCATGATGGAGAAAGCATTCAAGTAACTATAACCTTTGAAAATTGAATAGAATTATTTTTTGCAAATTGATGAAAATTTTTTGAAACTTACAAATAATATTCCACAGGGTACACATATAATGCAAGAACCAGGAACTTACATTCTCCAGTGGCAGAATCCGGAAGAAGGAGAGTTCCTACCATCTATAAGTTCACATAAAGCACAGCTGATGTACTTTTATGAAACTTTGCCATCAGCACATTACAGGTAGATATTTTTTTTTAATTAAAGAAAAAAGGAAACGAAAAAGAAAGAAAAAATATGTTAAACTAATTTTTAAATTTCAGAGGATCAATGATGAGTCTTCAATCGGCTGTGAGTGGTAGATCAGTTGCAAGTTCTTCGTTGTCCAGATGAGAAGTAAACACATCTGCGAAGGCAGAACCACCAGAAGATCTAAAACATGACTGACGCGACGTGCACGCAAAATGACAAATAACTCGACCCAGTTTTAGTAAAGTTTGTAATATCCAAGAACGACTTTCCCTCTTTTAAAAGAGCATAAGAAGTTGAAATTCACTTGAAAATTGCAGTGAACGTGACGAAGAAACATAAAAAATAGCCAAACGCTGTTAGCCAATTCTAGAATAAATAGACACTGTTAAATTAATAGAATCGTTGGAAAATCTGTTAAAATGTAATAATGTTGCTGTCTTAAAAATTATTTTCATAAACTGAAAAAGAATAGGATGAAAGATACGATAATTTATCTATCAATATTGAAGCAAATCTGTCAATTCAGGTTTTTCGATAACTTCCAGATCTAAGCATGACTTTTTAGAATTTTTTGTTGCTTTATGAATTAATTATTTACACTAGACTACGTGTTAGTAGATTAGATCTTTATTATATTTCGCTTGCTGTACAATTAAGTAGTTAAATATCGATCGCTTTATATAGAAGAGAATTGCATTTATTACTACAAAATTAGATGATGCAAGTAGTGATTAGCAGCATTCAACGAAAAATTAAGTACACATAATCACAAAATGTAGTATAAAAAATATGCATCTTAGCCTAAAGATGGCTGCTAATAGTTTCAGGAAAAAGGCCTAGTAAGAAAGTTTTTTTAGCAAAACTATAGAGATTTATATATGTACACAATTTTTATTTATTTTTTTTACCGTCTAAACTGTACGTGCATTCTTTTTTACTGTGCCTTTTTCTCATACATATGCAATTAAGATAAACTATTTAGTACTTTTGATGAAAGATATGTCAATATAAAAAAGCAATAGAGTGATTTAGGATTCGACGCTTGCATGAAGTCGATGCTAGTGAAATATACTCGCAAGTGATGTTATTTTCTAACTTTAATAGAATCAAAGCATGTTATTTTCATCATTTGCAAATCATAGTACCTCTGTCATTTCTTCCAAAAGTGCTACAATTTATCCACTAGAAAGTAACTTTAAATAAGTATAAATGTCATCACTAATTAACCAGTCCACTAATTAATAGGTCACGACTTAACATTATCTAATCACATTTACATTTTAAAGTTCCTTTCGAGAAACCCGGTGAATTATTGTTCTTGACAATCTTCAACATTGTGCAAATTTTACTGTTCTCTATCAAAATGCTATTACCGATATTTTATAAAATATATTTAATTCTTGATCTGCAAAAATATGTCATACTTTATACTGAGATATTAAACTGGAAAGACGAAACAATGCGTAAATTTTGATTGGATTTAAGATTTTTGTATTGAAAATGAAATGATCAATGATGTAATTAGAGTAAAAGTGACTGTATGTTAATTTGAAAGATTTAGAAGTATATTAGTTGTAAGTGTTATAGGTAATATCTGAAACGATATAACTGTAAGAGCAAGGAAGAATGACGAGGTTGATTCCTGATGTTTATAAGATTACATACTAATCTTTAAAGTCGTATTGATTAATTTTTACCATTCATTATCAAATATAATGACACTATGGACCAATAATTT
Source organism: Synergus umbraculus (assembly GCA_900474325.1). NCBI lineage: Eukaryota > Metazoa > Arthropoda > Insecta > Hymenoptera > Cynipidae > Synergus > Synergus umbraculus. The sequence continues at coordinate 85,327 of UCOK01006098.1, read as the reverse complement.
TCTTATATTATAATTTTAAGGGAAGAAAAAATTTTAATCATGTTAAAGACATTTATTTAAGTATAATAAATATTACTTAATTTAAAAAAGAAATCAAGAACACATCATAATAAATTTAAAAAATAAGTACTTTTTTGTAAATATTTTACTAAATGAATGTTCTTTATTCAATTTCTAATTTTAGTAAATTTTTGCTTGCCTCAGTTTGAAATAAAATGCAATACGATTTAATTTTTTTTTATTTACCAAAATACGATGATAGGAATATATATATATATATATATAAAAAAAGTATATTTTGTATGTATAATACGTTTTTTTATTTATCTGGAATCAGAATTACGATCCGAGTTGTCAGAGCAAAAGTTTACATCTATATATTTTTAATGTAAGCTTTAAGAAAAAATTTTTTTAAATACTTTTAAGCAAGTATTTTAATAACTCCATGCAGGATAATGATGAAGCTACCTCTAAGAATGAGTTTATTATAAAAGGATATAGATCTGATTGAACAAAGAAATGGAAGAGAAAACTATTTGTTTGGATTTTATTTTTGAGCAAAGCATTTTCATTTTTTCATTTTAGTCTGTGTACTTTTATGTAGTAAAATTTTATTTAAGATAATGGTATCTATTTTCCTAATGAAGAATATATAAATAAGTTATACTACAGGTGTAAGTGTAGAAATGTACACAATACAAAATTAACTATTACAAAAGTCTAAGAAAAGAATTTACAAGGTTTATAAAACGATTTGCAGATTATAAAATTTAATATTGTATTTATTATTTGAAATAGCTTGTACAAAATCAAATGTTCCCTGTGCGACGTAATTATCTCGTTATGATGTTTTGATGAAATTAGTTATATATGTATTAGGAAAATTATGTACATTGATTAAATATAGGGTATCTAGAGTGTTCCACAATTAAGTGCAATTCGTTTTTGTTTTCTTTGAACCCTTTTTCGAATGCAAAATAAAATACAAGTTAGGAAATTATAAAGAATAACATTTTTTTAATAAGAATTGCTTAGACTATTATTTAATTAATTATAAAATTAAAAATTACAGTTTTGTATAGTATAATACACGTTTATCTTCTTTTAAAGCCATACTTCTTTCGTTCGTAAAACAGATCGGTTTTCGACGACCCAAGATTTACAATTTTGGGGCACCCATCTCTCTGAAACAAAAAGGTTTTTAATAAAGTATATCCAATTGCCTTGAAATTTAAAAACATTGTTGCAACAACCAATTGTTCATTCTAAGAATAAAGAAAATATATACTTACATCTTTCTCTTGTATTGTACATTCCTTGCAATAATAGGCGTCAGAAACTCCTGGACCTCCACAAATGACACATCTTCCCTGATACGATCCATAATTACACTCGTCACAAATTCGGACGAGCGTGCACGGCCTGACATATGAGTCGCATATCACGCATTTTCCATCACATTTCTCACATAATCGTCCGATAGCTGTAAACAAAATATTACGTTTACATTAGGAAAACGCTCATCTATTTTATGTTTACTGGGTTATTATTATAATATTAGCATTGGAAATAACTCTAGTAATGAAAGGTATTTATGATTATATTCCCTTGAATATTAATGGAAATATATATGTGGGGTTAATCGATGAATACAGGTGTAAATAAAAATAACTGTATACTACTTAAGTATAAATGATCTCAGGTATTCAAACACACAAGCTGACAGAATTTTAAAACAACATTATGACCTATAAAAAAGGTATAAATGATTACAAAAATTCGACATTAACAAGTTTTTGAGTATAAAACTAGATTCCAAAGAGAAAAACAAAATTATTAGTATTTAAATATTGAAAAGCGCATGATAAAAATTAAAGAGAGGTTAGAATATATATACATATAAACATACCAACGCCCGGCTGTTTTCTGCAGAAAATTAAATCTGGATGATGTTTCGCCATTTCAAACTTCAATTGAAGCAATTAGAAATACTGCTTAATACAAAAAAACTAAAATAAGTTATGCAAATTCTTAATTACAGTACTTTTTTAATCAAAAATCACAAATCTTAGGAAATGCACAGGAAGCCGACACATGTACATGTGAACTACTACTGATACATATATATAAGCAGGTATAAGAATCAATAGAGGTGAAAAGGCATGCACTGGAAGAGTCTCCCTAATAGAAAGAGAAAGGAGATGAAAGGATCGCTACCTGTCTCTCTCTAGTGACGCGATTAGAGAGAGAGGTAGGGATTCTTTCATCTTCCTTCTTTTTCTATTAGGGAGACACTTCCACTCAACCTATTATCTCTATGGAGAACTCTGACTCTCTGACACTTTGACCTGAAGCCGCCCGAAGAAGCCCGAAGAGAAGACTTTTCTCAGAAGAGGCCCGAATATTGTTAGGGTAAAACTTTTTATATAACATTATTTTAAAAACAATATTTATTAAGAATATTAATATTTCTTCTATCTTAAGTGTTTTCTAAAGGTGAATATGCTTGGTTTTCAAATTAGCGCGCGCATGAAGTGCTAGGCTCTTTCAAATAATCACCTGGTGGCGCTGGTGATCTGTTTGGCTTTTTTCCATGACGTAATGACGTTTCATCTTGTAATTTGTATAGTTTGTGTTCTCTCACGGATCTCTGTTCCGATCACTCAAAACTTGTTTCTGCACAGAAGTAAGAGACTGATTTTTAACATAGAATCCCAATCCTGATCATGTCTTCGGGTAAGTTTTACAATTCGTTCGTGATAAAGTATTGTATTCTTCATCCTTCAAACTTGATTTTTCTCCAAAAAAGTTATGTTAGTTGAAGTTTCAAGGTTTAACCGCACACATAACCAAACATTTTATAGTGCTTGCAGCATGCTTTCAATATTGCGATTATCATATCTTCGTGATCCCGCCCTTTATTGTTTTCTTCTATTCCAGGTAAAAAAGGGAAAAAAAGTAAAGGGAAGACACTGGCCCTTAATGATTTTTTGGCTGATACTCCAGGCGGTGTACCAAGTATACCGCTGAAATCAACTAATTGGGCAGACGACATCGAAGATGAACATGGTATGTACCGCATGAATTTCAAATTATTATTTTTCCTCATATTTTGGTATTAATATTCTCGTAATTCGTGCATATTTCTAGCAGTGATTGGATTCCAAGGGATAGATTATTTGTGTTTTCAGATAGTACCAATATAGATATTATTGAAAACATTAAAAGGATAATATTTCCCAAATTATTTACACATTTCACAGTAGCAATTTTAATTTTTTAGGTGATATACTATAGTGCTCTTGTAATTTATTCGTGTTGGAAGATAGGCTTTACTATAATTAACTTTGAGATACGTTTAGTTCTAATAAAGCTTACCTACGTTGTGTTCTTGGGTGAACTAAATAATAATAATGTCGTTATGATTTTCTCAATGAAGCGTTCAAAAACAGATATCCAGGATAATTTGTTGTCATAAATGATTCATAGGAAGATAACTTAAAATGAATAGGAAATTCTATTGAATAAAAGAGTCCATATCCGCCCACTATAACTGATCGCATTAGCACTTTTTTCGCTCCATACCCACAATCCTATGTATTTGTAAAATCAGTTAGATTTGAACCCAAATCTAAATATCTGCTATTGTGTCATCAGAGACTATGATTTTTTTTTTAATAATAAATTAAACAATTTATTATGAAACACAGTATATTTCGAGGGGTTGACATCTCGTGAAATCAGGTGTTCATTTGTACATTTTGTACATTTGAAGTCAGTTGAAATCTCTTGCAATTATTTAATTCTCCTAGTCATTTGAATTCACTAATAAGAATAATAATTTTTGAAAAATTGTAAATAGATGGGTATATGTCGAGGTCTAACAAAGAGCCAGTCGTCTTACCTACGGCTCCTCGCGCCGCTCGTGAGCCTGGATTTAATGAAGAAAACATCCCCACGCATCCTCCATTTGTGGCTTATGTTTCAAATTTGCCCTATGATATTGCTGAAGAAGATTTGGCAGATTTTTTTGAAGGAATGAGTGTAAGTGTTTAAAAAATATAAAAACATTGAATATTAAATTTTAACTGCAGTAAATTATAGTACTTAATTTAAATGTTTCAGATTTCCAATATGCGCCTTCCTAAAGAGTCCAACAAACTCAGAGGATATGGCTACGTTGAGTTTGAAAATCGACAGAGTTTGATTGATGCGTTGGCAATGACAGATGAGGTACGTTCTTCAATTCTACATTTCTTCTATTACGCTTTAATTATTAATGTGACTGAATACCATATTACGCTTTTATTATTAATTTGACTGAATACCAATTACTCGTTTATTTTTTACTTATTGGTATGCATTGTATTAAACAATGTTCTTTTCAATTAGACGCTGCAAAGCAGACGCATTCGAATTGAAGTTTCCAACAGCAGCAACGATGAACGTCGTGGTGGTCGAATGGGAAGGGATAATCGCAGGGACGGTGGCTTTGAAGATTCCGAACTACGCACATCTGGTGACTGGAGAAGTGGTCCTAGGGATGATGGTCCCTCTGACGGTGATCGTTTTCGAGGTAGAGGAGGATTTGAAAACAGAGATCGGGACAGGGACCGAAAAGATGAACGAGAAGGCAAGTATATAGATAATGCTTAAATATCCAAAGAATTGTAGGTGTTTTAAGGGTGTTAAAACTTTAAAATCACATTTCAAAAATATTCAACTGGTAATTATTTTTAGAAATCGATAACACGCCTGGTGCGTGGCGTTCAGGTGGTGATCGAGGAAGGCCCGCATTTAGAGAGAGGGGAGGTGAAGATCGCGATAGAGATTGGGGAAGTTCACGTTATGGTGGAGACAGAGGGAGTAGAGACAGAGATGCCGACAGGGGCGGAAGTGGATTTGGACCTCGTCGTAATTACGGTGGAGACTCTACCTGGGATAGAGATCGTACACAAAGTAAGCCAAGTGCTTCAGAATCTGATTGTAAGTTTATTTGTAAATAATTTTGAAAAATGGATTTGTCAAACTTACGAAAAAATATTTCTCAGGTAAAGAAACTCGAGAGAGTTAACTTTAGTGTCATCTAGATATGAATACTTGAGAAATTGTGTTTTCAGATATTTTTGCAAATTTCACTTATTGTTAAACACTAGAAGTGCACAAGAGTTTTCTTATTTTTGAGCAACTTTGAAGTGTACTGTGTTCGAAAAATTGTGTATGTATGATATATTAATGATTTCAGCCTCTGAACCTCGAATGAGAAAAAAATTACAGTTGATTCCTCGCACAAAGCCTGTTGAGAAAGAGGTTATAAAGGATGTCGCAGCAGAAGAAAATCCTCCGGTATCTGATAAGCCAGTTGCGTCTTCAGCTCCAGTTCCAGCTGTTAATATTTTCGGTGCTGCTAAGCCTGTAGATACTGCAGCTAGAGAAAGAGAGATTGAGGAACGCCTCAACAAAACTTACGCCGATTCTAAGGCTAAAGAAGAGCCGTAAGTATTTTATTTATTCGTTGAATGGTGTCAAAAAATTTGATTTGTAATATATTGTTTTTATTTTCATTTAAATTTTTTTAGAGAAGCAGAAAAGCGTGTTGTCAAGGAAGGAGGAGCCTGGGGAAAGCGCAATGGGGTAAGTTATGGCAATTCAAATTGTCCTTAGAATAGGGTAATATTTTATATAAAGGAGGTAGTTCATATTAATGCAAAAAAATGGCATCATAATACAAATTTTTTATTTTTAAGGAGGGTCGTGATGAAAAAGAAAAACCTAGACCAACATGGAGGTCTGAAGACGATAGAGGAAGGCCATCTGAAAGACCAGAAAGAAGAATCGAGAGGAATAATCAGCCTTATCGTTCAGGTAAATAAAAAATGTTTGATTTTAAAAATCTTTACATTGCAAAAAAAAATAGTTCAAAAATTATTTCACATAAATTGTTATGTGAATTCATACGATTTTATTCTTGGAACAGAGCAACGCGGTGATTCCAGAGGTCCACCTTCTTCGCGTGGAGCTCCTCCGCTAAATCGAGGTCCTCCCAAATCGGCTGAAACACGAGCACCGCCTCCAGAAAGGTAATATTACAAAATAGGCATGATCTATATTACTTTAAGCCTTTTTCTAATTTTTGCTCTTTTTCCAGGGAACGTAAAGAAAAAGATCGAGACGAGCGAGATGAGTTTAGCCGTATGCCAAAGGCTAAAGAAGATCAAACACCGGTGAATGAATAAATTTTTAGATAAATTATTCAAAAGCTTCAGTTTTAGAAGTTTTAATTATTTTTTCTAAGAATAATATTTTTTAACACGTTTTAAATCTAATATATTTGTATTTACACTTATTGACAATTCGAAGGCATTTTTTATTAAAACTTTATAAATGAATTGTGCATTTATATTATACTGTTTTTAGATATAATAATTAGTTTAGCGTTTGGCGAAAAAATTTGTATGGAAACTTATGAAGCTAAGTGAAACCATTTTTTTTTTACAGAATTTCGTAGCTTCCAACAAATATTCCATGCTACCTGATGACGTGGACCCAGACAACATCATCGAGAATTAGTGATGCATGTCGTAATGAATTATACCAATGGAATAATTGTGCTAAATGCATTCTAAAACGTATAGCTACGTATAACATTACTCCTCAATTTATTTTACATCCGCTGAATACTTATCTTTAACCAATTCGAGAATTGGAAGGAAATTCGTGATCTATTCCATCCGAAACCCGACTTTCTGGAATTATTGTTGATTTGTATTTAATCCATTTTATTAATATTCCTAATACAGTTTATGTCATATCTTCATATCTACCTATCACACTTTACGTTTTTGTACCAGTGTTCGTTCATGGTACTACGCCGGTCCGCTACATTGTGTTAATGTCTTGTAAGGTACTATTTAAAATGCGTGGACTGTCGCGAGGGTGATGAGGGAATGAATTTATATGCGATAATTTGATGTACGGCGATTTAGAGGGTGAACATTATACAATATATAATGCCACTTATATAATTATGTAAATGTAAAATAATCCAACATCAAAACACGCGAAAGTTTTTCAAGTACTAATTAAGACCCTTGCATACTTTTGTTTTCAAGCGGAAAAGCTCTTCCGATTGCTATCGCAGAATTATAAAGGCGTCTTGATAATCACAAAAGGGGTCACCAGATGGTCAGGTAAAGAGCCGGGACACTCAAAAATTTTCCTTGAGAAGCTTCCTAATGTTGTGGAAAACCAGGATATGTCCTGGTAAACTAGGACGTCTGGTCGCCCTATATACATAGGATCTTGGAAAATAATAATTATTCAACTCGCTGCTTGTGTTGTGAATACAGTTTATGGATTTTTTAAATATAAATAAGAATCAATAGAACAAAAAAACAGTGCTCATTATTGTTTTCACCTTATAGTATTTTCTTCATTTGATTACAATGATTTATTTGTAGATATTATTACATATTTAAGGCACAGGTATTAACATTTTAAATTCGATATAGATTTAACGTAAGTAAGAGTTTTTATTATATTACAATAATAAATAACATTAATGTTAGATAAAAGAAACATTGAAGAACAAAGAAATGATTTAAACAATTTTTTTATGAATGTTTAGTGAGAGTTACAATTTCATTTTAAAAACTTAGTCTTAAGTCACTGAGGCCCTAAGAAAGTTTATAAAAAATTACCGTTGTGCTAGAATAGTAGATTGAAAACAAAAAATTGTATTATTACGTAAGATAGTCTATACAAAGTATACATAATTACATATATACACACAATTTTTTTTATTATATATACAACTATAAAAGCAGGAGTCACATTGCTTTTACGTTAAATTTACCAGGATTAGTTTAACGAACTGTTCTAGAGGATTGTTTTTAAACGTGGATTGATTATTGTTGAGTTGCTTGAGCTAATTGACGCAGTTGCTTTAAAACTGTTTCTAAAAGTTTCTTTTTTTCTCTTTCACTCTTCTTCAGCACCATAAAGACTGTCTTTTTGTCAGATTCTCGTAATCTGAAATATAACATATTACATTTGTAATGCACGAAACTCGATTTTTGTATACAAAGGATAGAAAATCATTGTGAGTTACTAAATCAAACAAATTGATAGTAGTACTTACTTTTCTAACAGGACAACTGCCATGTTTGGAGTAACGAGACTGTACTTGCTTGATTCACTTCCGTAATCGTGAAAATAGGTGGGCCAGTCCCAATTTGTGAAAAGATCTAACAGTTGTCGTAATTGTGCAAAATTTTCTAATAAAGCACCTTCTGGTAAACCTTTAACTGGGTCAGAAGCAGCAAATTCTGTAAATTAATAAAGCAATGCTTAATGTGTATGTTCATTTTTTAAGCGTATAATTTATATAAAATCTACAGTCCTTAAACTTAATGTGGATATAGTACTTACGTTCACATTGTATCGTGTCGAGATTAACTTGATGTAAAGCACCCATTGAGATCTGTTTTAAGTCTTCACTGATCAGTATATTTAGAATGGACTTTGCAATATGGGAACAAGCAGCCTTACATGCAACTTGCGCTACTTCTTGCTAAAATCGAACATTTTATTAAATTTTTTGAAAACAAATTGTTCGTATAAAACGTATAAAATTTGACAGGGAAACTTACAGGTAAATCTGTAAAGCATTTGAAGGTACTTTGTAAAAACGCTATAAGATCAGTAATAAACCCCGATGCATGTCCTTGAGATTCATTCAAGTTCCACTCATAGTTTTCTAATTCCAGAAACTCGTCTAGTTTATGTTTGAGTTTTTCACAAATCTGTTTTTCTGCATCATCTCGTGCTACTCTAAACATAGCGGACTTAACGCCTCCACTACTCAACTGTCCTTCGTGAGGAGTTCTAAAAAAAAAGTTAAAAGTTAATCTTCAGAAAGAAAGAATATTTTCTGTAATAAAACTGAAGTACATTTAGCTAAAAATTAATATTGTAAATAATAATATGAAATTTTTTCAATTTAATTACCCAGTAATGTTTGAAAGAAATTCTTCCAAATATTTTGTCGAGCTCTCTAACCACCCTGTATTTATTATAATCTGTACGACTTGTAGTAGTGCCAGTGACGGTTTTCTAAATAAGGAAGACAAACATCCACTAAATGTTCGTGTTAACAATAAATTTGTTGACTTGCAGATCATCTCGTCAATTTCCGTTTGTGTGAGATTCAGATCTTCAGAGAATTTGAGACAGGCGTAGATAAATTCTTTGACTTGTTGGTAAACTTTCGGCACCATGGCTGAGAAAGGAAACTTCTTTGGAAACTCTGCTTTCTGCACTTCTTCATTCCGATAGGGAAAAGATCCTAGAACGTTGTCGTACTCTTCCTGAGATGAAACCTAGAGCATAATCATAATAAAAGATGTACGAATATGATAAATGAAAATAAATATTTACAAAACGAATTAATATTAATCATCAAACCTGAATCGGTAGGAAGTTGTCTTCTTCCAAAATATCTCGGAAGACTTGTACCCAGTGTTGCATCAAGACTTCGTTGTAATGAACTCTGATTTCTTGAAGCAAGTCCCAAAGTTCACCCACCGAATATCCGTAGTTCTGATTAAAATCACAGAATGAAATAATTAATATGACACTACTTAGTAGCGGTGATAATATAAAAATGTAAAAAGTAAGTGTATTTGATATTGCTTACTCTTAATGTTGTATTGAAGAGCATTATCAAGTTTTTAATTTTTAAGATCAGCGTAGCATCGGTGCAATAGGCCTAAAAATTGAAGGAAAGTTTTAATATATGAAGTAGTTTAAAATTATTATATTAATAAAAACTCGCAAAACGTACAGAATGTGTTCGAAGTGCATTCACGATTTTTGACAAAGCCATGGACCACAGTTCTTCTAAGTAAGACCGAGTTGCGAGTCCATTTCCTGTGTTGAGAATATGATCTTCAACCACGAAGAAACCAAGAATACCGTATACGTACGATTGATATCCTTTTATGCTTTCATGCTGATAAAAAAAGTAAATGATTTTCATTTTAATTGAAGAAAAAAGAAAAGTAAACAATTCCATATTCAAAAATTTACCATGTTATTTGGTGGCTGTAAAACTAGCCTCGCTTGTTGTTGCCTTTGCTGTCTGTAATATGCTTTGAATGTCTCACCCTCTCGTAAAACTGTGTAGATATGCATGCACCGATACACTGGACTGAAATCCATAAGATCCTGTGCGCTTAGTTCTTCCTCACCTTCGATAGAAGGAGTAGACTGCAATCTCTTTTTCCTACGTCCAATGATTTCTGCCTCATTCTCGAGTTGCTCGGCAGTCTGTAGTAAAATTGATATATAATATTTCTTATCTAAAGTTCAATTAACATAATGATATAGAGGAACAACTTTGAAAACTGAAAATAGATGATATCGATTAAATACTGAAGGTCTATCAAATCAAACCACTCACATGTCTCATCGCAACTTCGCCAATTTTTGGAGAATATTTTCGGATGTTTTCTAAGAAGTCTCTCAGATCAGACATCGAAGCGTCTTTTATATTCTCTCTTAAACTAAAAGAAAATTTTGTAGTACTACATCATGTCTGACATTCTAAGTATTTTAAACAACCATAAGATTTAAATTTACATTATACGTTTATACGGAAAAGAAAACATACACAGGAATTTGTTGAGTGATTTGAGACGAAAATCTATAGTTGGTGACTTTCGGCAAATCATTGTTCTCCAACTGCTCGAGTGTTTTCAGCGCAGGATAATAACGTTTATCTTTTAATTGACGTTGCAGTTTTGCGTATGCTGCGAGGACAGGAAGGCACATAGTAAGACTATCCACTGCAGCAGCCATATTACTCTCAACCTTTCTTGCTTTTACAAGTTCTTCACGCTTTTCTATTACACCACTGGTTGTTGCAACAATTCGTTTGTCAAGTTCCAAGATTTCGCTCTGAAAAGAATCAAATACACAAATGAGAAATAGGGTTTCTATTTTGAAGCGCATACGCTATCAATATCGATAAGAAAAAATTACCTGTACCGGTAAAAAGTTAATACGTACACTGAGCTGTTGAGCTTGTGATCGAACTTGTAACAATTCGCGAATGGAGTCAATGAAACCCTGGTAGTGATGATTACACATACGCTCAATATCTCTGTCATGACTTTTAATTCGCTCATCCAATTTGTCCATAAATTTTTGATGCTCTTCTCCATCGTAAATTGCTCTGTAATATTCATTTAAGCATTTGTTTTAAATTTTCATTAGGCTCCTAATGAAAAAAAGAAAACTTAAACTTAAATTTGAAATAATCGTAGACAAGAAACAGTAGAGATTTATATTATACAAATGTTTCTCAGTTAAAAAGGCATACAGTTCAATGGCTTTGAAGTTTTTCTTGAAAATATGAAAACGTCTATACTTATATAGACATTTTTAAGAAATTGGAAAGCACAATAGTATCCAAAAGGATAATGAAATGAAATTGCGCAAAATAACAAGTACAGACCTTATGACCAGACCTATGTTATTTGCATCCGACGACTCAATTTCGACCAACAAGTGATCATGTTTTGGAGCCGAGGTAAGTAAAGCATTTTGTAAAGGTGCGATCGACTTCGTCGACATACTATTTTTGGAATTTTGTGAGCAACCTCACTTTCTGGTTAACAGGGGTAGGTAAAAGTAACATATATCCACCCCCATTTTATCCTTTCAATGCGCAAATGCAACTAAAAACACTGTATCTGCGTACAAGGGGTAATTTTCACCCCGCGTACTTTGATAAGTTAACCTCACTTTTTTTATAAAGGAATAAGCGAGTCAATTACCTGAATGTTGGTCCTAAATAATCGTCGATTCCTTCTATCTCTTGAATCAGTATGTCCGCCTGATGCATTTTTATAATTAAACTAGGTTTTATTGATGATTTAATAATAGGGCTAATTTATGTAATTTTGACAGTTCATATGCGTAAACCGTGTCCGTGTGGTAAACAATCATCGATGATCGAATCATCAGTCATCAGAGCATTCAGCTTCAGCTGATTCAGCAGTGGAGCAATTCAGCAGTTCAGCACAAAGATCAGCTGATCAGTGGTTCAGCAGCAAGTGCTTAGTGACGTGTCACATCACATGATCTTATCAAAAAAATCATATATACGTATCGATAATCGAAAAGTTTTCTCAAGTTAAGCAATAACCCCCAAAACCCCCCCAAAACACGGCCCTGGAAAATACAACTTCTAAAGTTAAGCAATCATTCGCGCGGTCAGTACTCGGATGGGTGACCGCTTTGAAAATACAAGTTCTCAAGTTAAGCAATCATTCGCGCGGTCAGTACATGGATGGGTGACCGCTTTATGAAAAAGCCCCTGCGTAAGAGCAACCCATCATACTTCCGTGCAACGAACAGTGGCCTCAACAGGAGCCCGTACTCTACTGCGCATGCGTCGCACTCGGTACGTGATTGGTTGCTATTCGCGCGAAATTTGAAATGCTTAAGAATATTATTCATTTTAAATTTCGCGCGAATAGCAACCAATCAGGTATCGAGTGCGACGCATGCGCAGTAGAGTACGGGCTCCTGTTGAGGCCACTGTTCGTTGCACGGAAATGTGATGGGTTGCTTTTACGCAGGGGTTTTTTCATAAAGCGGTCACCCATCCATGTACTGACCGCGCGAATGATTGCTTAACTTGAGAACTTGTATTTTCAAAGCGGTCACCCATCCGAGTACTGACCGCGCGAATGATTGCTTAACTTTAGAAGTTGTATTTTCCAGGGCCGTGTTTTGGGGGTTCAACCCCACCCCCCATAGACAAATTAAAATTAAAAATAAGTATTTATTTTACATGAAAGAAGATTGTTTGAAGGAAATTTTTTTAAATTAAAAATAAAGTCAACCCGCGCGCGTTCGGTGTCGTGTATATTTAAATGGAGTTCCACATCACTTTGTAGATGGTTCCTTACTCCTGAAAATTCAAAATAATAAATAAATAATAATAATAAATATTAATTAGATACTTTTTCTTTCTCTAGCGCTATTCCATTTTTAAAAATAAATTTGCATATATAGCTAAAGAGTATTTAATTTTAATTCTATATAAATTGAAAGGAATATTGTAATATATAAACAGATATAAAACTTCAATTTATTTATTCTCTTGTTTAAGAGGATGATTACTAAATTGACAAACAAAACTTGTAATACATACAATGATTTAGATTTGACTCAATTTCGTATAGATAATTATCACATTGGTTTGTCAAATCTACAGTTAAATCAGTGTGTCTTAAATTGACGAACAAAAATAGTAATACAATGATTTAGATTTGGCTCAACTTCTTATAAATTATTATCACATTGGTTTGTTTAATCTACAGTTAAAACAGTGTCTTAAATGGACGAACAAAACTTATTATTATTTAGATTTGATTCAACTTCTTATAGATAATAATCACATTGATTGTTAACTTTATTCAGTCTCTTTCTTGAATATAGTTTTATTTTAAAAAAGGGAATTTCTGTCTTCATTCTAGTCTGAATTTTCATTAATCTCCAAATTTCCTCTTGTGGAGCTTTCCTCTGGCAAAGATGGAGATGATGGATCTTCGATTGATTGTATTGGAGAAATTTCATCCGGACTAAAATTCAAATTGCTTTCAATACTACTAATATTTCCAGTAAAACTTAGGCGTGGTAGTGTTACTTTCGAGATTGTCAACCTAGAAAATTAAAAGAGGAATTCAAATAAGTAGTAGGGAAAAATGGAAACAGTTAGATTGATAACATTGAAACATTTTGATAAAATCACTCACTCGGGTTTTTTTGCGACCTTCGTTTTCTTTGACTTGCTGCAATTAGAATTTTTTTCTTATTTTACTAAACATACATTATATATATATTTAAAGAAAACATAAGAGGTGCAAATAATAACTCACCTGGGTAACTTAGAATTAGCAGTTGTTTCTCCCCCTTCTAGGAAAATAAAAACAGAGAGCTCAATGATGAATATAACAGAATTAAGGAGATACGAAAACCTAGCAAAATGTCTAATTACCTGTTTCATCGTTTGTTTCATCTGACAAAAGACGATTTCTATACACCACTAAATTATCAGTTCCTGTAGACAACATTCCATCCTGAATATGCTCATTGAGAAATTGTAATCTGTGGAAAGATATTTTTATTTGAATACTACATTCTATTATAATCCCAAGTATAAAGTAATCAAGCACCTACATAACGTGTTTACTGTCCTTCATTAGTGTATTCGTAAACTCGGAGAGAATCTCAAGGAAAGCAAAATTAATTGGTGGATTTTTTGAATCAAATTTGGTGCCTTGTAGTTCTTTGAAAGCAAAACGAATTCCCACTTTGTGCAAGGCTATCAACACATTTTGATTTTCTGTTACGTCAAACTCAAAAAATACGGAAAACTTTCTCGCCAGTTCCTGAATAAAAAAAGTATAACTCAGAAATTGTTTTTCTACTTTTTAGCGATTGTAAAACTCAAGGATATTTAATAACTTCCTTACCTTGACCGCCAAAAATTCTTTGCTCCGTCTGTAAATTTTTCCTTTCTGAGCTACGATTTCATCGAAGAGAAGATTCAAAGTGTATTGCATTGTCAAAGCACAGTTGATTTTATTGATATCCCAAGCTTTTTCTATGGTAAATTTGATGATATCTCCATAATCTCCATAGTATTCAGCGTAGTGTTTAAATACAAAGGCGGCTTCTTTCGTTGGTACTATATTATAAGTGATTAATTTACAGTAACTTGCAAGGAAGTTTTTCTTTTTTTGAAGTTCTTCCATGTATGAATGTTCATCCGACTCTTCTGTAAAGGGAATATAATTGACAGATTGAAATAAAAAATAAATCAGTTAATCGTTATATCACAAAAAATATTGAGCTGAGGAAAGTGAATACTAACTATCTTTTCTTTCAACAAAAACGAACTGCTGTAGGAAGTTGTGCATGATTTTCATCATTAAAGGAGAAGGTGTGTAGGTCAATTGATGCATCAGAGAATTAAGATGACTTTGTAATTGATTGCAAAAAACTGCGAGCAAATCACAAAATGTTAAGTAAGCATCTTCTTTCAATCCGTCTGGAACAGGCTGTACACAAAAATATATAATTAATATCTACACATTAAATCAGTATCTAAAAAAGTACAAGTACCTTTCGGATGTTTTTGCCTGTAATGAAGTTGCACATCAAATTCATGAAAGCATGCAAGCGTTCTCTTAAAACTTGACACTTTTCTTCACTATGTGAATCAGAATCAACCCAGTCTAAAAGATGTCGTTGACTCCACAAAAGTGAGAAGTAGCATGAAGTTATACAATACTTAACTGCTTCATCAGGAAGCAAAATTTGAGAACCTATCCTGTTATGAAGGGATTTGATGGTAGTGTAAAAGCCTATTCGGAACACACATACACACAAACATTCAGTTTTATACATGTTAATAAAAACACTAACGTTGAAAAGGCATCAACTATATTCCTGAAGAGAGAATCCCAAATATCCCAGTGATTCAAGTCGTGATTCATGTAAAATAAGGCGATTTTCTTGAGAGATTCTGTAACACTGAAGAGAAGGTCTTTATCGTTTTCTTCTCCGACTTCCAACGAAACTCCGTATTCTTGCATTGCTGTTTTGTACTTTTTGACAATCTTATCGATCAAACTCGAACGTGCAAGATCACACCTACGAAAAATTTCTATTATTAAAAAGATGAATCTTCAAATTACTTAAGTGGCTTAAAATTGTACCAAACCTGGAGAAGTTGGGGTGACCTTCAGTGCATAGATAATAAAAAGTTCTTGTTGCTACATCCAACACATCAGAGTCATAAACACTTTCTACTATTACCTGCATTTGGTCAAGTAACAATTGCAAATTGTCTTCAAATTTCGCGAACACATACAGGTCAAAATACTGTGGAATCTTAAGCAAAATGATGAGTTTCTCAGGATGAGTACTGTATTTAGAGAGCAGAAGAGGCAATATTTGAATAAAATGTTCACTTATTTTCTTCTTGTCTTTGTTAATTTGGTTCTCTTGTTTTTCTGTAATCTTGAGCTTGGGTACTCGGAGTTCTGGAATTTCACCTAGGAAAAATAAAGAAATGTTATAATTAATATAAACTTCAAAATTGATTCATTACATGATTCTTTTAAAATAACTCACCAGTTACAGTTTGTTTTATAGAGAAAAACATTAATTCGATAAGGCAAGTTTGTTTTTGATTATCCAGACGTTCTTCCTGCAGGTTACTGTCTTCGAGCAGTAAATCAGTCATACATTCCCAATCCTTCATCATCTTATTAGTTTCAATCAGAGAATCTACTAATAAATCCCCATGACCAGGAACCTGAGCCTCATCCAAAAAGAGCACCAAATCTCGAATCGAAGATGTATTTGACTGCAATTTCTTGTCTCCTGAATTGTTAATTTCATCGACTGCTTCGTCATTAAGCGTGAATAAACACTTGTTTAAAAATTCTCCAGCTGCTCGAGCGAGTGGTTGATAAGGTTCGAAAACAAGTTCAAACATGTTTTCATTATCTTCATCCGAGAGAAGATTGCGTTCATGCTTCAAAATTGAAATCATTATTTTCACTGTTTCTACAGCAACATCATTTTGCTCATCGTGAGTCATATTCACGATTCTTTCCTTGAATTTCATATTAAAGTTCCTTAGTTTCGGATATAAATCCTTCGAATCGTATAAAGGCTCTAGCGCTTGCACACATTTTAGTCTTACACTCCCGGAACTATCATGAAGATTCCATCCTGAAATTTATTTTTATTTTGTGAAACTGATTCGAAACGGAAAGAGTAGGTTACTTTGAAAGGTATTTTGGACTTATTAAATTATTTTACCGATATATTTCAAGCGTTCATCAACAAGAAAATCCTGGGGTAACTTCTGCATCCAAAGGCCCAATTCTTCCATGCAAATTTCTCGGATCTCTGAACGATTGTCACGGAATCTGGGCTCGAAAATAGAATCGAATATATTAGCTAGAGCGCGTCTTATTTCCTCGCAATTTGTCTCCAGTTCCTGTTGTTGTACAAGCAAAAATTCAATTTGTTCTGTTGATCTTTCATTTATTCCTTTTTCCTTCTCTCTTTCGTATTTCTCACAATTCCTGCTATATTTAGTAGATACTTTCACTACAACATTCACCAGAGCTGTAGACAGTTTCATTGCTGGAATTACAAATATAAAGTTAAAAGGTTTTTCTTTTTATAATAACAAGTTTAAATTTACGACCAATACAATAGTTATTTATTGAATCCACCTGAGAATGTCGCTGTGTGTCTGAAAATTAGTACTTTCGATTTTGAGAGCGGAATCAGAAAACTAATCAGATTTTTCAAAAGATACTCATCAAAAATTATTTTATTCTTATAACACTGTTGAATCAGAAGATGTAAAAACTTGCAGATGTTAAGACGAAAGTTTTTCCACTCATTTCCATTTCTTATTAAAGGATACTTTATTTCGTATTTCTGAAAAAAATTCAAATAAAATTACATGAATTTAGATTTTTTCTTCGACAACTTTACGCTCTCCATAATAAATATTTTATACTAAAATTGGTACATTTACCGTATATTAGAGTAAATAGAGTAAAAGTTACATAGTTTATAGCCTATGTTAATGTTAAAATAGTCTAGTTAAATTTATCATATTTGCATTTTTTTTTAATCACCTCGTCGATTTCTTTAGCCAATCTGCTAATTATATCGGTCGTTTTCATCTTGGCTATCATTTCAGGAGCAATGCGTCCTTTGCAACCACACAAATTGATGAAAAATTGAATTAAGATCTGGAAAGCGTTTTTCCTGTTTTCTGTGTACTTTTTTATCCAATCATCGACGATATCCTGATTATGAATTGACAGAAAAATTACAAAAGATAATCGAGTAAAATATTTTGAGATTTAAAGAAATAAAAATAACTATTTGAGTATGTACGTACTTCAAGCGAACAACCCGTGTCCATTAAAAGAAAATAGATATCAGTATCCTCATCTGAATTTTCAGAGACGGATGAAATATCAGTTGATCGATTTTTCCTAATACGAGGTTTCTTAGATGTCTTTACCTTCAAACTCGGATCACTATCTTTGTCTTTTACCTTCTGACCTAATCCCCCTAAAAACAAAATTCTTCAAAAACTGCCATTGATAAAATATTTTGAAAATTTTTGTATATTTAAAATTTCAATTCACCGTTAGACTTAGAAGTGGATTTTCGAGCGACATTTTTATCCTGAGATAGAGATTTTGGTACTTCGAAATCTGGAGAATTTTCGAAATCTAGGGAAGGCTGTGATGATGTTCTTAAAGAACTTTCAGTCTGGGAAGATTTTTGCTCTGGCCTAAAATGATCAAAATATTTTAATTTGCACTATGATGGAATATGATAAAATCTGTGCTAAATTTATTCAATTCAATAATTTATAAGTAATCCTTACGTTGGAGTTTCAACTGGAGTGCAAGACATCAGTTCCTTTAAAGTATAAGAATTCTCTATGTTAGGAATTTTATTTTCTTTGCTCTCGGTCGACATCTTGATATTTTGTTCTACTTCTCGCTAATTCATTTCGAAATTAACTAAGATTAGTTACGCTAATTATTGATTATCAATTCAGGACATAATTTTTGATCTCTAAATAAAAATCTATATTTTGATCTCTAATAAAATTTTAATTCTGATCTCTAAATATAATTGCCGCTTTTCCTGGAATTCAAGAGACACAATAATTTATAGTAGAATCAAAGATATTAGTACTAATGAAAGAATTTAGGTAATAATATCTTTGGTCTTCCTACCTACCTACCTCCAACCGACCAGGCTACCAGGAATTATATGTAATTTGATTAAAACTTTATAAGTCTTAAAAACAAAGATTACCAATATTCATGCGCGCAGCGCATGTTATCTTGCCACTGGACAAAATCCTGCCATTGGCTGTAATCTAGCGCGTAATTCAAAATTGGATTGATTTAATTCGATTTTGAATCGCGCGCCAAATTGCAGCCAATGGCAGAATTTCTTTTAACAGTATTTAACGGTCCTTTTTCGGTTCCGTTTCGTCCCGTTTGAGTTCGTTTCCTCTTTTAATCGGTTTTAATTTTTTATTCACCGGATTTGAGTGTGTATAGATCTAAACTGCTTTCGTGCGCACTTCAAATTTTTATTTAAAAACAAATATTTCTTTTCAAGAGGTCAAGAAATATATTATTTTTATCGTCTATTATAAAGAATATCATTTTAATTTTTCTTTTTATCAAGATTCATGAATGATCTAATGGACATTTTTATAATTAAATATTTTTTAGCATTTTAAAAAGCGCGCGAATTGTAACCAATCAAATGCCGCTTGCGAGGAATGCGCAGTTGAGTAAGCGCACGAATTGGGAAGGGGAAGAGGGGAACACTGGTCAAGCACAGTGGCGCGTCACCGGGTGAACACGCGTGTTTTTTGCCGGACAGAGAGTTTTCGAGGATTTCGCATGAAAACCAAGAGGAAAAGACGGAGGTTTTGAGAAAAGACGACCTCGGTGGGTATCGTCACTCACGACAAATGCAGTTCTCCTTTCATTGGCAAAACGAAAAACAGAAAAAAATGAAAGCCAAGAGACGACGACGAGTGAAAGAATGAGAATTTTCATCATACGAGATGAACTGTAAATAGTCATCGGGTTACTTGTCAACAAAAACTAAAAACACTCAATTTTCAATTTAAAAAAATATATATATATACATATTGTATATATTTTCAAAATCATAAATAAGCAAAAATTCTCACTTTAGCCATAATAGAGATCTAAAAATAATTATAGTTAGAAAATGAGTTTCTAATTTTTACATCCGGTATTTAGCATTTTGCCTTCGAAATTCGAAAAGTGACGGTTTGTGTGATATATTACGAGGTGTTGATGATTTTGTGATTCTTGTGTTTGTGTGAAAGTACTTAAAGTGCTTAGTTTTTGACAACTTATATTTAAAACGCGGATCTAAATATGTTTGAATCCGAATGGATGGTGAACAGATTATGAATCAGATTATGAACCTGGAAAATTTAGGCTTGTACCCTGAGCTATATTTTAGGTAATTATCATGGAACAAGAATATATCGACGGAGTTCAAACAACAATCTTCTTTGTTTTCTTTGCACTGGTGACGCACGACTCAACGGATGGGAAGCATAAGAGCGGCCATATTGCTTCATGAAAATTTTAGCTTTTTGATTGGTTGTCTCGCTGATTGGCTAATAAATTCCGCGCGCAATTTCAAATGCACTTAGGAATATTGTACGAGATAAATCAATTGCAAGTATATTATGTTAATATTCACAACTGATTCACGTATAAGTTTATATTTAACTTATATAAAGTTAAATGGATGAGAAAAATTCAAGTATATAAAAGATATTACTTATATACGTATAAAACAATGCACTAATATTCAACCAATCAGAAAGCTAAGAATTCCCGGAAGCAATATGGCTGCCTCCCTTCTATTATATCTGTTTACCCCTTACGTCTTCGAGTACAGATGCCACAAATTTGACTCCGGCCATTTATTCTTTAGTCTGTGGTAAGTACATGCATATGTACGGTGCGTGCATCTGCATACAATCTGTTTTTATGACGTCACAGTACATAGCGTCGTCTTCTTCTTATACTTATTAGCGCAAGCGCAATAGCTCAGGGTGCCAACATTAGGGAAAAAGCATTAAACCAGTGTGAACAGAGCCAGGAAGGTATGTCTGTCCTTGTTTGTGGTTCGTGACGAGTGAGATGGACGCTGGACGATGGACGACGTAAAACGACGAATGTGTGAAAACTAGCAAAGTTGTCGCGCGCGGGAATCGGTCGTTGGTGTGTTTGATCCTTTTTGTGCTTGTGATTTATCTGGACGCATCGCAATTGTCTATGCGGAACGAGTGTTTTTTACGACCGAGAAAGAAGTCTGTGTGTGTGGCAGTTGAAACGGTAGGTTTGAAGATTGAGAGAAATTTACTCATCAACAGCAACGACGCAATGGCAAAACAGCGACCGGGCTCTTAAAAGACACGAGTCCGAGCAAAAACCCGTTGATTTTTAGAGTCTGGGGGTCTTTTTTGTGAATAAGGGACTTTCCATTTCTTGGTAAGACACCCGGTCGGGAGAGAAATACAAAATTTAACATGTCTAGGAGTCTTCACTATAGTGACAAATGTAGGTTAGGTCGGGCGGTCGCAGTGCGGTGACCTCCTCGAGGCACGTTTTGCCTAAATTTCGAACATGGGGTTCTTCACCCAGGAAATTATCACATTCGGAGAATTTTTCTTAATGTGATTTTCAAGATTTTCGGAGTTTTCGGAAAACGCCGATTTCAGGGACGCTGCTCGGCTAGATGAGCGTTCATTCACTGGCGCTGCCGACCGTTATTTATCATTTTTCTGTTCCTAATTAGCAAACATTCTCGCAGGTTTTTATGTTTTTTGTGTTTTCGAGTGAATTGGGCGAAAAATTTGTTAAGTGGGGTTATTTTTGGTATGTTTGGCGGTCATTTTGATTTATGAGATCGCTTCGGTCGATGAGTTTTGCTGTTGCGTTCCCAGTATTTTTGGGTTTCTGGCATTATTGGCAACAAATTTTTAGATATTATTACCAAGGAGATTAATTAGTTTCAGTGGAGTGAAAAAAATTCCTTTTTAGTATGATCTGGGAAATTGGGGGGAAGGCATTTTTAAAACGATTTTTTCACACGAGGTCAATTTTTGGAGCAAAAATTCCGGTAGCATTTCAAAAATGTTTATTTGTGAATGAATGTATGATTGTAGGAAGATTGGCTGGAAAAGTTTCTAAAATTTACAAAAATGGTGCAAAAATTTCAAGGATTGAAATTTTCTTCATCTAAAAAATCTGCTTCTTTTTTTCAGTTTGCGTGTGAAAAAGGAAATCTTTAATTAATCATAATGACAACTTTGGCCGAGCAAGCCTCCAAGTTGCTGGACTTTAACCAGAAATTGGACATCACGCTTCTCGACAATATAGTAGGATGTATGTACACGGGAATAGGAGATCAACAGCGAGTGGCACAAGAAGTGTTGACTACGCTCAAGGAGCATCCAGATGCATGGACACGTGTCGATACCATTTTAGAATATTCACAGGTATTGGGAAATTTCAACCCTTTCTTTTCTTAATTTTCTAAATTTGAAACTCTCTAGTTGATTGAAATGTTTTCTTGTTAGACTCTTTTATTAAATTTGCACAATTTCTCTTGTAGAATCAACAAACTAAATATTACGCGTTACAAATACTGGAACAAGTAATAAAAACGCGATGGAAAGTCCTGCCGAGAAACCAGTGCGAGGGGATAAAGAAGTATATAGTAGGCTTGATTATCAAAACGAGCAGCGAACCCGAAACCATGGAGGCTTCCAAAGTTTATCTGAATAAACTCAACATGATTCTCGTACAGGTAAACAAATTTGTAAATTAATTATTCATTATGGGTTTCTGTGGTGTCTTGAGGACCGGGGATTTTTCTACGATCGCATAAATTTTATTGAATATTTCAAAATTCAAGGTTTTGAAACGAGAATGGCCGAAGAACTGGGAGTCGTTCATTGGAGACATCGTCGGAGCGAGTAAAACAAACGAAAGTCTCTGTCAGAATAACATGGCAATTCTGAAGCTTTTGTCAGAGGAAGTTTTTGACTTTTCAAGTGGACAGATGACGCAGACGAAAGCAAAACATCTGAAGGACACGATGTGCAGCGAGTTCTCGCAAATCTTTCAACTCTGCCAATTTGTGCTGGATAACTCGCAAAACGTGCCACTTGTCGCTGTTACTCTAGAAACCCTGCTTAGATTCTTGAATTGGATTCCTCTCGGATACATATTTGAGACAAAACTGATCAATACTTTGATATTTAAGGTAGTTATCAAATATCATTTTATATAAAAATAATGAAACTACTTTGATTGTCAATTCTCTCTTTAATTTAAATTTCTTTGATACTTAACATTTTTATCTCTCATTTTTCAGTTCTTAAATGTTCCAATCTTCAGAAATGTCACGTTGAAATGCTTGACCGAAATCGCTGCCGTGACTGTGACAAATTACGATGACATGTTCATAGTTCTTTTTGCAAACACGATGCAACAGCTGGAACAAATGTTGCCCATGGAAACAGATATTCGAGAAGCTTATGCTCTTGGCCAAGACCAGGAGCAAAACTTTATCCAGAATCTGGCAATGTTCCTTTGCACCTTTTTAAAAGAACATGGTCAACTAGTAGAGAAGAAGCAACTCACTGATACACTTTTGAAAGCCTTACACTACCTTGTTCTGATTTCGGACGTCGAGGAAGTTGAGATTTTCAAAATCTGTCTCGAGTATTGGAATGGATTAGCAGCTGAACTTTACAGAGAAAATCCCTTTACGTCAACGTCCCCTCTGTTCTTGACAATAAATAACGATACTCTCCAACCTCGGAGACTATTTTACTTCCCGGTTTTAACCAAGGTCAGATATACCATGATAAGCAGAATGGCCAAACCTGAAGAAGTTCTCGTCGTCGAAAACGAGAATGGTGAAGTCGTCAGAGAATTTATGAAGGATACAGATTCTATTAATTTGTATAAAAACATGAGGGAAACTCTTGTGTACCTCACGCATCTTGATTTTGTCGATACAGAAAGAGTGATGACTGAAAAATTGCAAAATCAAGTTAATGGTACTGAGTGGTCTTGGAAAAATCTCAATACGGTGAGTCTAAATTATTTGAGGAGTGCTGTTTGTTTATTCAGAAGTATTTTAATTTTTATTGACCGGAAATTTTTTTCAGAAAGAAAAAAATTATTTAATTTGTGAAAATTTGAAAATAAGTTTTAATTAATTCAGAATATTTATTGCAGTTATGTTGGGCGATAGGAAGTATTTCGGGGGCGATGCACGAAGAAGACGAAAAGCGTTTTTTAGTTACTGTAATAAAGGACTTGCTCGGATTGTGTGAACAAAAAAAGGGAAAGGACAACAAAGCTATTATCGCTAGTAATATTATGTACGTCGTAGGACAATATCCGAGATTTCTCCGAGCCCACTGGAAGTTTTTGAAAACCGTTGTGAATAAATTATTCGAATTTATGCATGGTGAGTAATAAATTATTATTCTGAAATTTTAAATAGTATTAGTTAAAATCCAATCTACAAATTCTAATATTTAACATTCAATGAATCCCTCATTTTTTTACAGAGACACATGAGGGTGTGCAGGACATGGCATGCGACACTTTTATTAAGATTGCACTGAAGTGCAGACGACATTTCGTGACACTCCAGATCGGTGAAGCGATGCCGTTTATTGAAGAAATTTTATCTACTATTAGCAGTATCATTTGTGATCTCCAAACGCAACAAGTAAATGCGGATACAAATTTAAAAATATTAAAATTTACCTATAAGAAAGTCTGAAATTATTGAACTTAATTTTTCATTTTTATTTTTTAAAGGTGCACACGTTTTATGAAGCGGTTGGTTACATGATAGGTGCCCAGGTTGACACAATAGTGCAAGAACACTTAATAGAAAAGTACATGCTACTGCCGAATCAAGTTTGGGACGATATTATAAGTCAAGCATCGAAGGTAAAATAATAATCTTAAAATTATATTTCATTTGGAGTCTTATAATTCAAATTTTGAATTTTTTTCATCTATATATTTACGAATTTTCGAACAATTGATTAACTTTTTCAGAATGTGGACATTTTGAAGGACCAAGAAGCTGTAAAGCAGCTTGCCAGCATTCTCAAAACAAACGTCCGAGCGTGTAAAGCCCTTGGACACCCTTACGTAATGCAGTTAGGCAGAATATATTTAGATATGTTGAATGTTTATAAGGTCATGAGTGAAAATATAAGCGCTGCCATAGCCTTAAACGGAGAGATGGTGATGAAGCAACCTTTGATCAAAAGTATGCGGGTCGTCAAGAAGGAAACTCTCAAATTAATTTCGGATTGGGTCAGCAGGTCAAACGACCACCAAATGGTAAACCTCATAAATGATAAATTATACTGTTCTATAATTATGAACTATGATATTAACTATGTCATCAACAACGTTCCTTTAATTTTATTGTTATTCTCGTAGGTTTTGGAAAACTTTATTCCTCCCCTATTAGATGCAGTTTTGTTAGATTATCAAAAAACGAACGTTCATTGTGCCCGAGAACCGGAAGTACTAAGTGCTATGGCGACAATTGTGAACAAACTCGAAGGCAATATTACGAGTGAAGTACCTAAAATATTTGACGCTGTATTTGAGTGTACTCTAGAGATGATCAACAAAGACTTCGAGGAATTCCCCGAGCACAGAACGAATTTTTTCCTTTTACTACAGGTATACATTTGTTTCTCTTTTTTATTTAATAATTGTTTATATTGTTTGATTGGAAAGTAAGAAGAGTCTTGTTATGCAATTTTCAGGCAGTGAACGTCCACTGTTTCCCAGCTTTCCTCTCGATTCCACCCGCGCAGTTCAAACTTGTGCTGGACTCTATCATATGGGCTTTCAAACATACTATGAGAAATGTAGCAGACACGGGCCTGCAGATTCTCCATCAGCTTTTACAAAACATCGAACAGCACGATATGGCCGAACAAAGCTTTTACCAGACATATTTTACGGATATTCTTCAACACATATTCAGCGTAGTGACAGACACTTCTCACACAGCTGGTAAGCTTTCTCTACTTATATATTAATTTTGCTGTTAGATTTTTAGATGTAAAATTTACACTTTGTATAGTCTAAAGTATCCATAGCATAGATAATGTAAAATTCTATTTTTGATTGGTTGTAGGTTTGACTATGCACGCAACGATTTTGGCGTACATGTTCTCCCTAGTGGAATTGGGAAGAATTCAGGTGCCACTTGGTCCGATTCCTGACAACACTCTGTACGTACAGGACTTCGTAGCGAGACTCCTCAGAGCGGCCTTCCCGCATTTAACGGATAACCAAATTAAAATCACAGTTCAGGGCTTGTTCAACCTGAATCAAGACATCCCTGCCTTCAAAGAGCACTTGAGAGATTTCCTCGTTCAAATCAGAGTAAGTTTTAATTTTTTGACACTATAACCTATAACTTTCTATATTTTTCTATATTGAATGAAACAAAAATAGCAAACTCTTCTTCAAGGAGGTTGTGTGATGGTACTTACTCAGATGGTAGCATGTTCACTTTATAAACGGTATTTTTTTCAGGAATATACTGGAGAGGACGATTCTGACCTGTACTTGGAAGAGCGAGAGACTGCGTTACGAACAGCTCAGGAGGATAAGAGGCGGCAACAGATGGCTGTACCCGGAATCCTAAATCCCCACGAAATGCCAGAAGAGATGCAGGACTGAATCGACCATGACCTTCAGCCAATTTTCTCATCAAATTCGATCGAGAAATGCTTTGCCGTAGGTATTATCGTATCCCCTTATCCGCCACCCCTACACCACTATCGCATCCACCACCACCACTACTACATTACAAGACCTTACTATAGAAAGAAAAAATCACAGTGCTGGTCACTAATGTCTTTCTCTGATTGTTAAATCAGGTCAATTTAAATCAGATCTTTAATTCGCCAGTCTGTCAGGAAGCCAATAATTCTCAGCACTGTGCTTAAGCCGCCGAGTGTACAATATTACGCCCTTGTTACGGAAATAAGTCCGAACTGCGGTGACTGTTTGTTTGTCTGTTATAGGATTTTAAATGAAACAGAGTTTTTGTTGTCGACTAAATGCGAACACCTGCTTGGCGATGCTATTTCTTGTACTTTTGTACATTTTACACAGATTAAACAAACTTAATCCTTTTTTCGAGGGGTGTCGAAATCCAAAGGCTACGATTTTTAGTTTTATAGAATTCGCATGAGATTTGACAGAAAATCAACGAGAGATTGAAAGAACATTTGAATGTGTCTGAGTGCTGCTAATTTGTACAAAGAATTTATTGATGGTTGAATTCGTTAGAAATAAAAGACTTTCTTAGTTGAACTGTGAACATTTGTTAGAATGAACTGGAGCGTCTGCTTTTGTTACTTGGAATAAAGAAACAAGTTCACAATTATTTTTCGTTTTTTTTTTAATATTAATTATTAATTACCACAATTCTAATTTTTGATTGGAAAGTATGGTATTGAAAAATATCGAATAGTCTCTCGGATCGTCAAATTCGTGCCCGATAGCTGAAGCGGATAAACGGAAAATGAATTGATGGTGCATTAAATAGAATCGCCGCAGCAGGATTTTAAGCGATATAAATATGCTAGATGAATATGTGTGTTTTTATCTGAGTGAAACTGTATTATATACATACTACTATTATTGCTATTATAATAGATTGCGAATCTTGAATTGGCAATTTGTAAATTAAAAATAATCATAACTAAGTTACTTTACAAAATTTTCTTTCCCATTCGAGCGATGAGATCGTAATTTTTAGCGAATAACAGTCACAACTTCCGTTACAGTTGCAGTTTCTCAATTCAACTCACTCTCTGTTGTCTCTCGATTTATTGGATTTGTAACAACTCAAATCGCCTTTGTCGGACTTGGATTCAATGTAAAATAAGGCCAATTTGATTCCTTTTTGTAGAAATAAAATATTCAAAGATTCGATTTGATTCAAGGAGCATTTACATCGGAGTAAAGGCGAATGTCAGAATGTCAAATGATTTTTTTCACCGGCAGTGAATCTAGGTAGCGAGAATCTTTTTATAAAATACGCGACCCTTTCATAAAGTGGCGTAGAAAAAAATAAAAAGAGGTGGAGAAAAAAAATCCTTGTGGATGTTGTATAGTCGTTGAATTTCAAATCGA
Organism: Synergus umbraculus; assembly: GCA_900474325.1. Lineage (NCBI taxonomy): Eukaryota > Metazoa > Arthropoda > Insecta > Hymenoptera > Cynipidae > Synergus > Synergus umbraculus. The sequence continues at coordinate 57,407 of UCOK01006098.1, read as the reverse complement.
ATAATTTTGTCTAGCGTATATTATATAGATAGACCAATGCAAAATGATGCGGACTATGAACTATAATAATACGAGACTAAACAATGGTGAGACAAGGCATTGCGCTTTACTTCCGACCGGAAAACCGAATGAATGTTATGCATTTCACTGAGCCACGTTTCGTGCGCTAGCATTATAACTTATAGGGTAATTGTATAGAAATGTCCTTTGGCTAAATAAATGTGATACGATCGATTTGTAACAAACTGTTCATATAATAAGAAACACGTGAATGGAAAATATTTACTTTGCTCCATCAGCAGGAATTTATTTTCACATCTACCACTGAATTCGTTTAGGTATTCCAAAGTCTAAAAATCTTATTTTTTTAAATCACCTTGTAAACATTCGTTACTATTTTTTAAAATATTTCAAAAATAAAATTTAATTCTATGCACTTGATGTAGCAATGTTTGTTAGGCAGATATCATAATTTGGAATACCTAATTATTTCAAATTTACGAAATCGTGGATTCAAATGGCGAAGGAAAAACTTTACTTTTAAGAAGAAAGGAGGAATTAGTGGAATTTTGGACTTTCGAATTGGCAAATTTTGAGTATGAACAATAGAGCGAGATGGAAATTGATGTAGAACAACATATAGGGAATTTATGTTAGGAGAAGTGAAAAAAGCCAACTTAGAAGCTTTAGAGCCATTACTAATCGTATCATGCGACTCGAGTTTTAAAGGCAGGCCTTGAGTAACGAAAGAAAAATCTTTCAATGTGTCACGCGCGTCTTCCGAAATTATTATTTTTCACTGTGCCTAATGTAAAATTAATATTACTTGATGTAGTACTAATGGTAGCGTTAAATTTTTCTCTTACAAGGTTTAGTTCTTCAGGATCGCAAATTTGAATTTGAAGTCAGTGTTTTTAAAACTGGTCTTAACTATACAATTTCAATACTTTCTAATTCCAATGTTTCGAATTCCTAAATATCTATTTTGAACGCTTTCTAATTTGCAAGTCTATCAATTGAATTGCTGTAAAATTTAAGCTATTCTGAACTTAATAATTTGAATTTTCAATACTTAATAATCCGAATGCTTCCAAATTTGAATATTTTTAATTTAAAGTGCTTCTTAATTTAAATTCAGCGATCATTCTTCATTATTAAATAGAATTAAGAACATCCACCGCATAGATTAATTTCTCCATTTGTTTACTGTCTAAAAATTGAATTGCCGAAAAATGAATCTGAAAATTGTAAGACATAAAATTTGAAAAAAATGCAGTCAAGAAGACGCGCGTTTATTCAATTAAAAAATTTTCCTTTGAGCTAATAAAAGTTAATATTTAAACATAAAATTCACATGTTTGTATAATTGCCTAAATATTTCTGCGGGAGCAGAACAGAAAGAAATTTTAGAGTGGAGAAAAAAGTTGTACTTTGAAAAAGAGTAATTCGGATGTGTATAACGTTAGAAATATTAGAATATTATGGCATTCGAAACTTAAGATAAGTACCACAAAAATGTAACTATCGAACGTCACAAAATGCTATTAAAATACTTTTAACAATTAATATATTATCAAATAAGGATGTTTGAAGAAAATCGAAATTTTTTTTTAGGTCACCCCACCAAGTCCGTCAGATGTTTGATATTTATATATTGGCTGAGACGGGAAAAATATTTGATTTATCTCGAATATTTCTGATTTAGAAAATTTGATATGGTCAGTATCAAAGATTCTCCCAACATAATAGGTATGATCGTATTTTAATTAAACCCCTGAGAACGTACCAGAGTGTAGATTTTTCTAAGCCTCTGAATAGAGGCAGTAGAGTAATTGAAAAGAAAAACGTGTGATAGTTCATAATTACGAAAATAGTACATCGCGCGTGCCTGCGTGTGCGTGTGTGTGTGGATGATAAGTTAAGAATTCTATCGGTTATTCATTATAACGACGAAGTATGTAAAGAGTTTATAATAATACTTACTAATAAAATATAAAATACCGCTGTATTTTTTCATGTATTCTTTTTTTTCGTTTTATCTAATTGATACAATTTCTTCTTCTGTATCCAATGTTTTGATATCTGTATGTAGCGGATACTCATTTTGTAAATAGAATTAAGGATACAGAGCAAAAAAATCTGAATCTTTAATACTTTTTGAGTAAAATGATAAAATTAAATTTTAAGATTAATTTTAAATTCCTCGTTTAATGCAAAAAGATATTAAAAATAAACATTTTTCGCTCTATGGGCAGATTTGTATTTTAAATTAGAATACATCTACAGAGCGAAAATAAATTTAATTCTAATAATTTTTGAGTAAAATGAGAAACTGAACTTTGAGATTAGAATTTGGATCCAATCGCTTTAAATAGAAATATGCACACGGTACGAAAAAATATCTAATTATAATATTTGTTAAATAAAATTAGGAAATCGAATTTTGAATTAAGAACTTAGTCTAACGTCCTTAATCAAATTTGAGAGCCTCAAAATTTATCTTTCCACGCCAAATTAAGTGTATTCAAGTATTTTTTTGGATTTAAGGATATATGAACAAATATCCACATGATTTCTCAACAAAATTAGCTTTCTCAATTCGACATGGGTTTTATTTGTTATTCATTGAAGAATGAAAAGCTTCATTGCGTTTATATTTCATTAATCTTAAGCTAATAAGCGTCAGACATTCGTATTCGTTGAAAAAATATTTGATGAGAAATTTGTGCATGTTCTTACGTCAGATCAGTAATGCAGTACATAATTCACTTAATCGTCATCATTATCATTGTACACAACGGATAATAATTTAAAAAAACAGAATTAAAATGTTCCTTAGAGGGAATGGAATTGTCTTTTGACAGATATGCTAAGATAAGTAGTATTTTCCCCTCCCACTTCATTTATCAATTATAAATATAAAAGCTACAGGCGTAATTTAAATTGTTATTAGAAATTGTCGCGGATTCTCTGCTTTTTTTGTGCTTTGTAGCGTTAACTAAATTTTTACATATAAATATGGCAACTTTAAAATTTAAAGAAGCGTCGCCCTACACTAAAAAGCGTCCTGAAGCTCCTTCTGAGGACTATTTATTTACAAAGTAAGTATCTGATAAAAAGCATAAGTTACATATTTTGGTAAAAAGAAAGATCTCAATACTGTTATTTTAATTCTATATTTTATTTTAAGTAAACTTTCGAGAATCCCTAACAGTAAATTATTTAAAAGTGGTACGAAAATTATTTTCAATAATCACCATCGGTTAACATTTATTAATAAAGTCCAATAATTTGATAAAATAATTTAGATAAAAATATTGTTTTACAAGATGATATAATTGCTAATCTGCATTTCATATCATTTATCTTTTTATCGTTCTCAATTTTTGACGATGGACAATCGATTAAAAAATCAATTAATTTTTGAACATTGTCGTCTGGCACAGCACAATCGATTGTTATCGAACATTGAACTTTTGCCCATGCAATCTTACAACAGATATTGAGAGACAATTATGATCCGTTTAGATTAATGAAGAATGCCCTTCATCTAAAAATTATCCGCTCTTAATTTTACAGATATTTGGAGAATCTTTCACTGGAAAGTAATTCAAATAAAGATCCAATACTAAATGTAGCTATTTTTGGCTTAGGACGTGCTGGAACAATACATTTGGAAAATATGATAAGAAATCGACGCACAAGAATTTTGTACATTGTTGAGGATAAGGAATCCAAATGGGTGTCGATCAAAAACTACTGGCATCTAAATGATGTTACATTTTTGACTAGTAAACAAGCTGATAGAGTTTTCAAGGATTCCAAGTAAGTTCAAATTTTGAACTATCTTAATATAAAATAAAAAGATAATATAATTATAGAAAAATTGATTCATTTTATCTTCTTACAGTGTTGATATTGCAGTGGTTACTTCACCGACAGTCACACACGAATATTTTGTCTCTAATTGTCTTCAGGCAAAAAAAGCAGTATTCTGTGAAAAGCCTATTGCTTTAGATGATAATAGCATTATTAATTGTTATGAAATTGCCAGAAAAGTCGGAAAACCACTATTCTGTGGTTTTAATAGACGCTACGACCCTACTTTTGTTGCAGTGAGAGATCGTATCCATAAAGGCGACATTGGTCATGTTCACGTAATTAAATCAACTAGCCGTAATTCTCCTTTAGCTTCGATTAAGTACTTATCTATTTCTGGAAGTGTATTTCACGACACCATGGTTCACGACATCGATCTCATGACTTGGATTCTCGGAGAATATCCTGAAAGAGTATGTTTTTCAATCTAGATTTTATTGAAATTAATTTCATATTTCTATTTTTAATGGAAATTTAATTCTATTAGCAATCATAATTTTTCGTAATTTTAGGTCTCTGTTACGGCTCAATGCCATATTCCCGAAATTAAGGCTCTGAATGATTTCGATACAGTAGTAGCTACTCTATATTTTGCATCTGGCACCATAGGAATTATTGACGTGTCACGCAATTGTTGCTATGGTAATGATATGAGAATGGAAGCTTTTGGTCCAAAAGGTATGGTAGAGGCTGGCAACGAAGGACCAATTCAAAGCATAACTGTTCATAACGGCCTTCAAGGTTCTCAAAAGGCTCCGATATGGTATTCTTTTCCTAGTCGATTTAGTATTGCGTACTGTGAAGAATTTGAGCACTTTTTAGATGTTGTGTTGGGCAAAAGGGATTTACCGATAAATGCTAATGATATTCTAGCTGTAAACAAAATTGCGAGTGCATGTGAAGATTCTGCCCGTAGTGGTAGAGTCGTTGAATTGCAGTGGAAAGAAGAAATCAACGGTGCTGTAAATAAATCTGAATAAAGTAAAATTTAGAAAATACATAAATTGGTAAAAAAGATTACTAGAAAAAAATAAATCTTGTTTTTAATATGAAAGTGTTTACTTAAGCCTTTTTATTTACATTTAGACTTACACGGTAATAGAAATGATGACTTACGAAATTGTAATAATTATCTAGGTAGGTTTCTTCACATTCAAAAATCCGGTTGTATTTGAGAAATATTTTGCATTCGCTTCATTCACTTTCTTCTCTGCAGCTTGTGGATTAACTATTTCTAAACCCTGAAGAGGAGTGAAAGCAACACTTGAAGCAGTTCCGGAAACCTGCTTTTTAACGGTAGTGCTGCCACCCCATTGTTGCTGTTTTTGCAAATTCTTCTGCAGTGTTTTTGAAATTCGGACTTTCGTCTTTTCATCAACTTGAGGTAATCGAATTCGACCTGTTCCTGCTTTTCCAATGGTTCCTCTCGAGTATCCGAGGTCCTCTTGATACGCATCTGACTCGATCTGAAAAATAGCAATAAATAGTACTTTAGAATAAATAAGGAACATATCCAAGATAAACAGTTAAAGCTATTAAAAGCAATTAAAGCTTACTGACAAAAATTGTTAAAAAACTTACATCAGCGAAATTCAATCTGTTCGCGTGTTTCCTGAATTCTGTGATAGCGTATCGTTCCTTCATTTTACGAACGCGCTTTCCACCTCGCTTTTTCCGGCCAGGATCGATGGGTTTCGGTAGAGGCTTTACAAATTTTACAGGTGGCGGTTCTTGCAATTTATCAAGCTTCTTTTCAATTTCCTCACGAAACATTCTGCCAATATGACCATCAGTACTTTCGTGACTAGCGTCGACTCGAGCTGCTAATGTGCATTTTGCAGCCACAAGTCTTGCAGCTTTTCTATGTAAATCAGACGGAGTTTCCTGAACGATATCGGAATAATAAATAAAACCTGCATGAGGTAACGTCGAAGTTTGTGAAAATCCTGAAAGGGTCGTCTTTTTTGTTCCAAGTACCAGAATGGTACATGCGGGTAATCTTGATAACTTAGTTAAACCGCCGGCAACTCCCATAATTTTTGCTGCAGTTGAAGAACCGACTATTATCGAAAGATTGGGAGCAATGAAGGCCATTCTGCTTTCAACATATTCAAATATTTTTATCTTGTGATTATTTAAGTCTACAGCAATATCACAAGCCTCGAAGATGGCGTTTTTTTCCTCCTCAGTCAGCAATTGTCCTTGAGTCGTTGAAGCTGTTACTGAAACGACCATGATAATAGCTTGTGTCAAAAATTGTTGAAGAGTTTCATTATTCTTTGCGCGATCTAAATCATTTCCGAGTTCTCTGACTGTCATAACATATTCTAATGCGTCTACAACAAGTGACTCGAGCTCGGGAAACCTTTTGGAGTATTTGTCTTTTGTGAAACGATGTATCGTGGCAATTTCATCGTCGATTTTAGCCGCTAAATTGTTTGCTGATATAATTAATTGGTATTCGGGATCTGACTCTACTGCACCGACAATGTCAGTTGGTTTACGTAAAATTTTTGAGTATATTTCTATTTGTGACATAACACTTTGTAGCTGCTCTGAATCTCGAAGCCCACATAGTTCTGTGACTCGCTGAACTTTTATTTCTGTAAAATACAATTTCAAATATTTAGATCCAGTTAAATATGCAGGGAATTGTTCTAATAAATAATTCAATAATAATTACATATATTCATAGGAATGCTGCAGTATTTGTAAAACGTTGTGTATACGAAATGCGAATCCAGCAAAATTTGCCGGATATTATAATATTTATGTTAAGAGAGAAGATTTAAATTGATAAATAAGGATGAAATTGCAAGGAATTATAAAGACATACAAATATTTAGCGTTTTTCAGTATGTAATATGTAAAGACAATAAAAGTAAATCTAACCTTCTTCGACCAGATTCGAGATGGAAGCCGGAATAAATTTTGCTTCTTGCTCTTCGATTTCAACATCATCATCGTCTTCTTCTTCCAGGTCCGCCAACAATTCATCCGCCAAAGACATTATTAATAAATAATCATACAAAATCTACAAAACAAAACTAGACAAGCACGGTTTCTTCATATACAAAATAGAAATCACAGAACCACATAACTGGAATCTTTGCTGGCATTCAGTGGCCGGAGTGGTCCTAACTCGAGCCCCGTACTCTTCTGCGCATGCGTCGCATTCGGTACTTGATTGGTTGCTATTCGCGCGCAATTTGAAATGCCAAATAATATTATGCATTTCAAATTACGCGCGAATAATAACCAATCAGATACAGAGTGCAACGCATGCGCAATTTCTCAAAATTAAAATAATTATTACCCGTTTTAACCTCTTTTTTTCATTGTTTATAAATTTTCTCTAATAAGCCGAAAATTTTAGATTTTAGTAGATAAGATTTATTTATTAGAAATTTTTGTATACTTTTAGCATAGAAATGCTCTCTTTTTCTTGGGAATGGAAGAGAGTAGACTCCTCCAAAACTTTTTTCAGTACATAATGGTAATTTTATTTAAAAATTCAAGTATACATATGTACTTGAAACATTGTTGAGTGTTCCTCATCTGGAAATTTCGAATTTGTACGAATGAAATGAAGAACTTCTAGAAAGAAATAAGAAAGCTTGAAATCCCGTGAATACGTTTATTAATGAATATATATAATTGGAATTATATAATGCCAATTTTGTTGGCAACATCAAGAGCGTCATAGTCTCTAGCTAAACGGACGTATGCCTTCTTTTTTCCGTCAGGCCTTATCAGAGTATTCACTTTAGCAACATCGATGTCGTATAACTTCTTCACTGATGCCTTAATGTGATACTTATTGGCACGCGTATGCACAATGAAGACCAATGTGTTGTTGTCTTCTATTTTCTTCATGGCAGCTTCAGTTGTTAGTGGAAACTTGATGATATTAAAGGCATCCATACTAAAACAATATATAAAAAAAGCATTAAAAATCAAATATATGTTATTGCTTTGAAGTATCCTTATAAATCAAGTCCAAACAGTTTTTTACATTCTCATTAAATAAGATGGTGGTTTTATGTGAAAAATAACTTTCGTTTAATTATTATTCTTTTAATTTTTAATTTCACGTACCGGCTTCGAGTAGGAACACTCTTCCTGGGATACTTTGGATTCCTTGGTGGTCTGAATGTTTTCGGACGATGGAAGTGGACTGATGTCCTGATTTTCCTAACTCGGGATCCATGGACACCTTTAAGTATCTGTAAAATAAAGTTTTAAATTAATTTCTGTTCCTCAAATTAAAAATCATCCCATTTGTTTTATAAATTCAGTTATGTGTTATTAAAGTGTTTTCACAAAGTCTCAAAGAGATTCCCACACATTACTCATCACGAAATACATTTTATTTAAGTACAATTTGAATATTAAGAATTGAAAGTAATATTTTATATCTTTGAAAACTGACCTTCTTTTGAACCTTCAAAGCTTTTTGTACAGTTGATGAAGGTGCTTTTCCTCCCTTAGGGGTTTTCTTTGCAGATTGTGCGGGTTTTTTTGGTTTTTTAGTAACATCTTGCTTGGCTACTGGCTTGGCCGCAGATTTTGCCGCAGGTTTAGTTGCAGCAACCTTGGCAGCGGTTTTTGCTGCTGCAGGTTTTTTTGCTGCAGCGGATTTCGCTGCGGGCTTTGTCACCTTAGCCGAAGTAGAAGCTGCAGTTGCAGGCTTCTTTTCAGCCTTTTTCTCTGCGGGCTTCTTGTCCGCAGACTTGGCGCCTGTAAAAAAAATTGATCAAGGGCTGATATAAGAAATAAATTAAATTTTTTGTTGTGCTTTCTCTACCATAGTGTTTAATTCAGTTATGTGTTATTAAAGTGTTTTCACGAAATCTCAAAGAGATTCCCACACATTACTCATCATAAATAGATTAAGTCAATTTTTTGTAATTTATGTAGCTAATTAAAATATTTGCGGTTTGTTAAATTAAAGGTCTCAATATGAGATGGTAACTCAAGAATAACTGAAAGAATAACTTTTAACACTTGTATATTTATTACAATTAATATTGCATTATAAGGAACTGAGTTGCATTTTTAATTCCAAATGTGAATGTCTTGTGCAGTATCTTTTTTTTTAATTAAGTGTTTTTAAGATTTTCTATATCTGTTGACTTTTATACAGTGCAATGTCAATCATGCCAATCACATTGTTGGAAACCAGAATTTAGAGGTTAGAACGTCAACTTGTGAAAGGCAAATCATAATTTCTTATACTCAAAGAAATATTCAATTATTGTAACAAGTAATTGATCTCAAGTAGTTGAGATAATAAATGTTTCTATCAATAAGAAACATTAATAATAAAAATGTCAAGTATAAATTATTGAAGAAACAAGTTAGCCATGCGACTGACTGACCGCATGGCCAAATGCAAAATTTTATTTACTTTATTTTATAGAACCTTTAATATGAAAAATGTATTATTAATAGCAAACAAAATTTACGCATTCTAAATTCCTTTAATTAAAACTCGATTTAATACGTCAAATTAAACAAAAATTACCTGCTTTCTCCGTGGGCTTCGGTTTCGGGGCCATTTTAGCTAAAAAAGAGAGGTGACGAAAACGGAAACGATGTCGCTAGCATCCACGGTCCGTAATATACCCTAGGTTAGCTAAATTACATGACGTCTTGGAGAAATTCTGCCATTGGCTTTAATTTGGCGCGCGATTCAAAATCAAATTGATTTGATTCGATTTTGAATCGCACGCTAGATTACAGCCAATGGCAGAATTTCTCCAGTGGAACTCCAGCCAACTTTGAGAGCACTGATTGGCTGTAATGTGGCGCGCGATTCAAACCCGAATTAAATTATTCGATTTTAAATCGAACGCCAAGTTTTGACCAGTCGGGTGCCACAGAACGATTGGGAGGGCCACTGTTTTGTGGTATCTTTCCTCTGGAGTAAATTAACGCCACCAATAGCGATGCGCCTGAGCAGTAGTGTTTATGGCCTGCGCCGGGAACAATATCGTAGGATTCCGTTCGTCGCAGTGTTAAAGCAAAAATCGAAAGGACTTCTCTTTCTATTATCGTAAGTAAGAAAAAGTGGTCCGTTCAATTGTCGACTTTAAAAAGCTACTTCGAAAGAGTTCCACTGCTGATCACTAGGTCCACTGGGTCGGCCGTCGGCCACAGTCAGCCATAGTAGATATGGCGGGTATTAGCTTACGTGAGTGACGGTGATCACGAATCTTTATATTGTCGCTCGAACAGTGTTCCGTGGGTGATTTCGCGGCGTGAGTACTCGAAATTGGTGTCATATGATTCATCCGGAAGTTAAAAATGCAGAATGTAGCACAAGGAACGACCTCGGATAGCCAGAAACATAACGAGAAAGCAACGAGTGTTCACCACGACATTGGGAAGACGTCGTCGACTCCCCAATCTTCAATCTCCAGCCCAACAAAATCGGAGAACGAGACTTTCTCGGAATTACAGCCCCGCTATATGACAGATTCGTCGGAAAGCGAGGAGGACAGTGTTTCCGAGGTAAAGGGATGATTGCACTTCGTTTTTTTTTTCTAGTCAATGAGGCATGAATCGGAATCGGAAAAGAGAGAGAAGGCAAGAGCAGAGTAAGCCTCTGTCTTTTCGAGTTCCTCGACACTTTACCGACTCAACTCTTCTCTCTCTAATTTCTTGCGTGACTAATCTCGTTTGTATTAGACATTTTCAACATTATTCTTCAATTGTCAGATCTCTATGGATTGTGGAAATTGGAATAATTTCCTGGAACTTTTTTCACGATTCACTGTGAGGGAAAGAGAGATAGAGGTTAGAAAGAGAGGAAAAAAAGAGAGGCCCTGAAAGCGGGGAGTCTCATACTCATTGTTTTACGCCGTGAGCCGTGAGTACACGGCATTGGCATGCGAGGGTATATCGAGCAGTGCGATATAGGAATGTCGTGAAAACTCGTCTCGCGAAAAAGACCCGTTAAACGGGGTTAATCGCACGGCGCGGACGATGGCAGTCGCTAATAGTCGTCTGTCGAGAACGTCGAGAATCATAGAGCGACGGGGCCGACGGCCTGACTACCAGAGTACAAGGCCGTTGGTCTCTGTGGTTTTAATATCTCTTAATGTGGATTTAGCAACGACATTTCAATGTCTACTCTGGTCTTGGGTTGTTCCCTTGTGGAGGTGAAGAAGAAGGTAGAAGGGTTTTCTCGATTCGCGGAGGGAAGTTATGTAATCGGGATGTATGAACTATTAGTTGGTTCTAGTGAGACGATGAGACGTCAGACGAGGATATGAGTTGCATTCTATGGTTCTACGATCGTTAATCATAATTAAAACCCGTCTATTTGAGGGTATTCCCACAAGTGCCCTACCATCAAGAATATTGCATTGCATCTATTTTTTTTTATTGGAAAGCCAACAGCCTTGCTTGCTACTCAAGTACTCAGTTCAGACAGTTTGTATTCCCCTTCCTAATGCACAATTGACAAGGCTTTTTCCCAGAAAAACATTTCGTGCAGACCAAGATCCAGTTCCTGTTTAACCCTTAATTCGATAGTAGCTCTTTTTGGTTACAAACAATACAAGATTGTAAAAAAAATAAATGAAGACTGGTGGACATTATTGAACAGAAAACTACCTGTTCACTACGAAATTCTTTTAAAGTGCATATTTCAGGGTATTGACAGTCCATAAATGTGTTTTTGTAGATTAAATTCAGGTTTCATTTATCCAGGAAGAATAGTGTATGTATTGTGAAAAAGTTCTCTAGAATTAAGGATTAAATCTCGTTGAGTTTTGTTCCTTTGGAAAGTCATGGTCGAAATATTTTAATCTGTGGTTTCAACGTTACAAGAAATTCTTCAATCTTCTGATTCTATAATTCTAGATTCTAGTATAGTAAAGTAGACATTAATGACTAGACTCTTGTACTCGTGTGTGCATGATAGATGCGTGAACGAGCATTGTGAGGGTGTGATTGTAGTTTGTAGAATGGTTGATGGTGTGCGTGTATTAGTGCACAAGTGCTTCCTCTCAATTGTAGAAAACGCTCGAAAAGTACCAAAAAGTTTTGTATGGATTTTAGTATAAAATTAATTTTTTTTCATTTTGAAAAATTGGTACATTCTTTAAATAGAGTTTAGAGTTACATATAGTCTGTAAAAGATTAAACAGATTTCCTTCATTTTTGAGATTAAGATTCTGTAATTAAGAAATAAGTATCTAACAGAAATTCCATTTTTCATTTTATTGAAGGCGTTGGATCCAAGTTTTGAAAACAAAATTGGATTCGTTAAAACTTGAATCCAACACTTTAAAAAAATTAGTTTAGTAAATTAGAGTAGTTATGTTGCACGAAGTCACTTTTTTGTTTGATTCTCTTTTTTTTTATTTTAAGTATTATACTTCTTTAAAGACTGTTTTAATTTAGTGTTTTATCATGAGATTTGTTTATTACTTGAAATTATTATCAGTGAGTAATTATTTTTTATAAAGTTTTTGAAGTTATATATATCGTATGTTGTTATAAAAAAAATGTATTTTCAATCCTTTTGAAGTTCTTTAATAACAGTTCGGTTTGTTTAAAAACATGATAATTCGATAATGGTTTTTTGTTAGGTATTTTCAGGCTGACCTCGCAGGGCACATGACCCTTCAATTGATATTAGATCTACTGTACTATGATACTATCCAAGGAAGTAGCTATCTCTATAAGATGCAGATAACCATTCTCTTCAAAAGTATGGCCGAGATTGGTAGGAAACTATCTCTTATAACAATAAAATTATGTACGACCATTACATGATTTTGAAATCTAAAATGATTAATAATTATTCAATTAATCATACTTATTATTCATTTCCACATAGATTTAATATCAAATTTTTGTATCAAAGTGCAAATCTGATCTTTCTCTGTTGGTAGGACCAGCGACTTTCACCTGATATTTAGCTACTGAGTCTGGAAATCCCATATTTAATAATTTCGGCGGCTTCTAGGGATGAGTAATTCTTGTGAATTCAGAATTATTTTATTCTCTTTCGATAGATCTTCCAATTTTATTATTTCTTTCTTTATGATAATTTTTCTTCCTGTTCGGAGAGAAGGACAAATAGATCTTATCGTGAATTCTAAACTAATTTCTAAGGGCATGTGTTACTTACCATATGAGCAAGTGTACATAACCCGGTTTTTTTCTTACAATTTTTATTTTTTGAAAAAAATAATAGTACACAAACGTAAAAAACTTGAACGTGGACGTCTGTGCATTATTATTTTTTTGAAAAAGTATAAAAATTGTGAGAAAGTAATGGGGTTGTTTAAATTTGTTCATATGGTAAATTGCTACATGCCCTTCAAGTTTAAAGTTCTTTAGGTTTTAACTAATAGAATAGATAAATAATTAACAATATTAAATAATCACCTAATATACTATTATATAAAAAATGAACAATATTCATAGTTATGAAATATTATTTTTCGCAATGCAATCATTAGTGGATAATAAAAATCATTACTACATGGATGATGTATTTTCTACAGTAGATTTTGCCATGGAAAGGCCACAGGGTGGCCATCCAACCGGAAAAACCAGAATGTGCTCTGGAATTTCGAGTACCGGGAAATCCCAGAATTCAATTGCAGTTTTGTTGTGTTTAATATTCATTTTTCTACATTTAAAGCAATGTCTGTAAAAATGTTTATTTATTCTTCTTTTTTTTTAATTTGGTTAGTAGTTCAAAGAAAAATATTCAGTGAATGTAACTGTCCTTGTAAATAATTGTAAAATATTACACAATATAGATGCATATTTAGAAAAGTCATGTTTAACAATTTCCTACGAATGTATTGAGTGTTGAGAAATCATTAAAACATAATTTTATTCGCTTACTGATAAAGAATATTAATCATTCTTTAAAAAATGACTCACTAAAACTGAAATGGTTCAACTTCACTGATAATATAGTAAGGAATTACATACTAATAATGAATTAAATTTAAATCATTTTACGTAATGCGCAAATATATTTTAGTAAACATTCAATGAAGTATTTCTATTGTATGTATATAATTGTGTATTCGTCCTTTAGATAGACTTATGGTTTTAAATGTGTATTTTCTACCTGAGTAGAGCTTGAAATTAACCTTTATTTATGATCGACCATAAGAACCCTTTCATAAGGACGTCTACAAATATTTATACATTATTAGATTTCTTCAGATAATACAGTGACTTTAAGGGTAATTTAAATTTTACTTTTTTTTAATTATCAAGAGCACTGTTTTCTTTCTACAGTGAAGTTTCCAAAATCGTTTTTTCACTGAAGATAAATGATAAGTACATACAGATACAATTAAATTTTATTGTAGAATTTTTATTTTATTGCGGTATATTGTAGACGTTTCGTTATAATATTTTTAATAGATATTTAACATTTTATTGTAGTAGTAACCTTTGCAATTATACTAGTCTTGTCTAAACATTGTAAACATTATTTTAATGTAAAAATTTGTAACTCGTTAAATTTACACAGGGTATCTTATAGCAATCCAGTTTGTGCAATCCTCATCATTTGATAATTTGATTTTAAAATACTATCCAAATAAGGCCTTGAAATGCAATATTGAACTTTAGCCTTTCAATTTTAGATTAATTCTACAAATTAACGTTTCAATATATATTTGTTTAGTGCTTTTAAAAGGAAAGTTCGCGAAACACCCTAATTTACGTTTCTTTAGCTGACTTACAATTGTTACAGGAAACAAATGTTTTTTTGCTTATTTCAGTTTATTCATCTTCTATGAAAATTTTTTAGCAATTACATTAATTTGTTTAAAAATTACAATTTGTTCAATCGAGACTTTTCATAAGAGTATTTTTCTAGTATTATCCTTTTTTTTGTATTTAATGCATAAAGTTTTAATTATCGAACGGTATATTTTACTTAAACTTCAATTTTTCTTTGTTAGTAGAAATGAAAATGAACAAAATCCTCTCATTTCCTGTCTATGTGTAATTGATCTGTAAAATACGTAAAATATGAGAAAGAAACGCAGTCTTCGACGATTTCAGCTTACGGGGTTTACGGCATGTACAAAGCTGCATAGGAAACTTAACTGACCTTCTGCCGACGTAAGCCTTGTGAATCACTTGCACGGAGTGCACGGATAAATTCCTGGTGGTGGGATTTTTTTTAAGTCTTGTGCTTTAAGATTACCTTTTCCCATAATATCACGACATCTGTATGTCGGCTCAGAAACGTAGATCGGTATGCGTTAATTTACCTCTATACCAATTGCACAAACGAACTCTTCATTCATTCTTTTTTCTTCAAATAATCGGGAAATAAAAAGATATGTCTAAAACTATATAAATTCATTGAAACTACAATTAAATCACCTGTAGTTAGGGTTGCTGAGAACTTTTCTGGGCTTCCGGGTTATATATTATTATATTAATATATTAGCCCCCCTCCCCGAAAAATGCTTATACACATTAATTAATTATCAGTTAATTTTTTATGGATCTTGAAATAATTTAGAACTGAAAGGAAAAACATTTCTTTAAGTCTAACTAACGTATTTAAATTGCTGGAGATAGAAAATACAAATTTTCTAATTTTTGGATTGCGGGTCTTCCGTTGGGCCCCGGGTCGCATATTATGCCCATCCCACCCCTCTTAGCAGCCCTGCCTGTATTCTTGAATATGTATGTATAGGAAATATTCGAAAAAACAACTAAATAACTTAACTTAAAGAGCACGAAAATAATCCTTGAAAATAAATTGTTTGTGAAAATAATGTAAACATGTTAGCACGGGATTTGTTTCGTTTCGGATTAAAATTTTTCCAATCAAGGGCAAGAACATGCACGTCAATTTTTAAAACGAGTCAAAACGAGCCTTATTTTTCTATGATAGGTATAGGTATGTGTTTCTTTTGTGTCTGTGTGTATATGTGCCTTGTATAGGTGCGCCCCCGAGCGGACCTCCACCGATAGTCTCTGTCTGTGCAAGTCTCGCCTTTTATTTGTGTGCAAAGACGTTAAGCATGTATTAGTGCCGAGTTCGTGGGCCAGTGGCATCCTGTCGGTGTAAGTGTGCGTGGAACTCTGAAACGGAGCCATATTATTTGATATTACAACCAGTGGCCGCCAATCTTACGTTTCGACGATGTCTCGCGATGGTTTGATTACGTGAAAAGCCAATTGTGTCGGTGAACTAAGGTGTCTTCCTTGTGAGGCGAAAATAAAAAACAAATTGAAGCTCAGGTATGCGGGATTAGCGAGGAAGTGTCAGTTTCATCCACCTTGAAATGGCTGCACATTGTTCGGCCAGCCCTTGTTCTCTCTAGCCAGTAAACTCCATTTACTTATAGTGAAAAAAAAATAATTTCATCCTTCTCTTATTTAATTCTCATCTCTGTGACTGAATGCTTTTATTTCTTGCATTTGATTGAAAATTCGACGCGAAACTTACGTCAGTGCCTTGCGCGCGACACTGACGTTTTTCCTACAATCTCACAGTGCTTTCGAGTTGATGGGGTGAGGCTACCTTCGTGCCGTCTAAATCCTAAAATTCCCCTTTTTCCTCATCGCACAGTACCCATTTTCCAAGAACAGGTTTCCCTTAGATCCCACCATTTTCATTGTGTGTAGTTGGAGATGCTGGAAATGAAAAGCTGAGGAAAAAGTAGAAAGAAGCGTCTCCCAGTTTCTCGCTATCGGGCATAACCTCAATTTTCATATTGCAATTCTCGCCGCTCGCGAGTTTACACGACCAAGCATCGAAGCTCGGAAACTCTATGGCTCTCTCCTCTCGGGGAATTAACCTCGGTGACGTTGACGCTCTATGCATTAGGTCGCAGCCAGAGTTGTCAAGATTCTAAAGTGCAGAGAATTAAAAAAAAAAAGTTGTTTGTAAATGCGAAGTGATTGCTGAAGCTGGGAAGTGCTGGGAAGTCGATCAATTCAGTGCGTTTCAAACGTTTTAAAAGGAAATTTGACCAGTGGCGTGCTCGATGATCTGTAGAATTTTGTCAGATTTCAGGAATCTAAAACGTACTTTTTGAGTCTGTGTAAAATATTTTAGGCATCTTGAAGAATTTAAAGTGCTTTCTTTGTTGCTGAGAATATGTAATTGGCTTGCGTTTGAAAAGTGGGTGTGAATTCGAACCTAACCTTAGTCTCTCTCTCCTTTTAACGAACTGATTTCACTCATTGTATTCGAGAGTAAAAAATCAGCGTGTGATCTATCAAATTGAGAGTTACAACCTTAGGCGTTTGATATACGTTTCAAATTCTTATTGATTTTCGGCCCTTCGTTTGAAACAATCAGAATAGAATGGAATTTTTTTAATTGTTATGCACGCCATGGTGGGAAAATTTCCAAGCAAACTTACTTTTTCTTTTTTGGTATTTCTAAGTTACTACTAGCAGTAATTAATTTATTTAATTTCGTTATTCAAGTCGCTCGTTCGCACTGAAGTGAAAAAATAGAATTTTTAGTTTCGGTTTGCCCTTTTCAGTCGACAACGAATGTTCTAGTAATTTGGCTGGTATATATTCAATTCAAATTTTCGGTTCAAAAAACTGACTTGTTTACACAACATTTAAAATTACTATTTCTTTAAAATTATTATAATTTGATATTCATAGCTAATTTCCTATATTAATTTATTTAAAACAAAATGATGAGTTTTTAAATACCAAGCTATTCAAAATTTGTAAAGATTAGTACGATACTGAAACATTGAACTGTTGTGGGAATGTTTGTACGAATTCAGAAAATTCTAAATAAAGTACTGTGAATTTTAAACCATCCGCGGGTCGATACCGTGATTTCCATTAAACTGCCTATTATACAGGGTGATTCTTAGCCTATGAATTATAGATTGAGAATCACCCAGTGTTTTGAAACGCACCTTATTGAAGTAAAGTAATCTTTAAGTAATGAAATTTTCTTTTATTGCAGGTGGAGTGTTTTGCAATTGATCAAGCAGAGTTAGAAGAAGATAATCATCCAGAAAGTTCCAAGTTTTTATTAGCACCTGAAGATCCAGAGCGATCGGTAGATCCTGAAACTCAGGCTCGCCTTGAAGCTCTCCTCGAGGCAGCCGGTATTGGGAAGCTTTCATCTGGTGATGGGAAGCACCTGGCCGATCACGAGGTCCTCCGTCGTTTGACGTCTAGTGTTTCTTGTGCATTGGATGAAGCAGCAGCAGCATTAACGCGCATGAGAAGTGACAACCCACGCAATCAAAACGAGAAGCGTTCTCTTGTCGAAGCCTGCACCGACGGAGACGTAGGCACTGTTAAAAAACTCTTAACAGAAGGTCGAAGTGTGCACGAAACTACAGAAGAAGGAGAGAGCTTACTCTCCCTGGCCTGCTCCGCAGGATATTACGAATTGGCACAGGTTTGTAGATTTTGCATCAATATTCTTCAGGTCTTTGAACTTCCTCTTTTTTCTTTTAAAAACTCAAAGTAATATTCAAAAATCTGTAAAGATAAGATTAACTTCTTTTTTTAATGATTGATGTGGTGGTTATTTCAAATGAAGACTCCTGACCATCATAATGAAGATTTAATTATATGACGTCTGTCTTGTATTGACCTTTTAATTAAAGTATACTTAAATGCTACCGAATGTAACGGAGCTCATGATTCATCGAACTCTCAAGCACAAAGTTAACTCTGAATTCATATTTTTATTATTTTTTTTTTTTTTATTTTTGTAAAAATAATTTGAACTTATTGTGATATTATTGTTGTGAATTCTTATTTTTATTTGAAAATAAACAATCTTTTTGGTATTATAAACTAAAAAGTGTGGAAAAATTTGTTGGGACCACCTTATATTAATGAAATATGTAGATTCTACTGTTGTTTACAATTGCTACTGTTGTGTTGTCATTGTCGTCTTTTGCCTGCACTTTGCTCTACTTTAAGTATGAATAAATAAAGTGAATATGGATTGTGACTTACGTAATAAATAATCTCATGAATGCCAATATGCATAATAAAAGCACATAAAAAATCCATTCTTTTTATTTTTATATTCAGGTTTCTTTGTTGTTTTTATTTAGTTTGAGCAAAACTATTTTAAATTCACTTTTGACGTTTTATGTGAATTACATTCTTATGTACCTGAGTAAATAAGTACATAAATGAATGAGAATATGGACGTCATTTACTCCAGAGGTTATATTAATTAGAAAGAGATCTTGGAACATTTTCAAATAAATTAAAACATTTTTAAAGACAATTGTTCAAAGATCTTTTATGTTTTTGAAATTCAGGTATTGTTAGCAATGAGTGCAAACGTAGAAGATCGAGGAATAAAGGGAGATTGTACTCCTTTGATGGAAGCAGCCAGTGCAGGTCATGCCGATATTGTGAGATTACTCATAGCCCATGGAGCGGATGTGAATGCTCAGTCAACATCCGGTACGAAACTAAAAATTTTGAAATCTCAGTAAAATTTTTCCAGGGGTATAAAAGTAGTAAATAGTTAGCCTTTAAGAGTGATTAAATTTAAAATTATTTATTTAAGGACATGTGATACTTTACCATAAAAGCAATTTTGTTTCACAAACTTTATGCTTGCAATAATAAATATTTTTTGCTAAAACTATAAGCCATTTACCTCCATCTATAAGAAGCGGAGGTAAATGGCCTAGTTTCAGGAAAAAATATTTATTATTATGAATGTGTAATTGGTATAACTTAATTGCTCTTATGTTAAAGTATGCCCTTAAGAGCGTAAAGTTGAAGAAACTAAATTTGCTCTTATGGTAATTAGTAATTACCATACGCCCTCAAAATTGAAATTTTTTAAATTCAAGTTTTAAAAGTATAACTTTTAAATTGAAATCCAAAATTTTTTTGAACTGATTGCCCAACATTAATATGTAATTAATTTTTTTAATCTAGAGTTGATCGAAAATGTCAATTCGTTTTTTTTCTTTTTAAGGTAACACGCCGCTCATGTACGCTTGCGCTGGTGGCCATGAAGACGTAGTAAGAGCGTTACTAGATAGAGGTGCAAATGTAGAAGATCATAATGAAAATGGGCATACACCTTTGATGGAAGCAGCAAGTGCAGGACATGTTCCAGTCGCCAAGATCTTGTTGGAACATGGAGCAGGAATTAATACTCATTCAAATGAGTTTAAGGAATCTGCTTTAACACTTGCTTGCTATAAAGGTCATTTAGATATGGTTAGATTCCTGTTGGAAGCTGGAGCTGATCAGGTAAAACATTAACCTAATAATTTCAATAACAAGTTATGAATAAATACATTACAGTTTGCTAACCGAACTCGATTTTTAGGAACATAAAACTGATGAAATGCATACTGCCCTAATGGAAGCGTCAATGGACGGTCATGTGGAAGTAGCACGCTTACTTTTAGATTCCGGTGCGCAAGTTAACATGCCAACCGATAGTTTCGAATCTCCCTTGACCCTGGCTGCATGTGGGGGTCATGTGGACTTAGCAATGCTTTTAATTGAAAGAGGTGCCAACATTGAGGAAGTGAATGATGAAGGTTATACACCCTTAATGGAAGCTGCCCGCGAAGGTCATGAAGAGATGGTAGCCCTGCTTTTAAGTCAAGGTAGTAGTACAAATCGGGACAAGATACAACTGTCATAAAAAGATATTGTTTCTTGACTTTTTTTTATATCTGCTTTTTTCCAGGAGCGCTTATAAACACCCAGACGGAAGAGACTCAAGAAACTGCTCTCACGTTGGCATGTTGTGGAGGATTCTTAGAGGTTGCAGATTTTTTAATAAAAGCTGGAGCGGATATCGAGTTGGGTGCTTCCACACCTTTAATGGAAGCAGCTCAGGAAGGGCACATAGATCTCGTTCGATATTTACTCGAGTCTTCAGCTGATGTTCATGCTCAAACGCAGACAGGAGATACTGCTTTGACGTATGCTTGTGAAAACGGACATACGGATGTAGCTGATCTCCTCATGCAGTTTGGTGCTAATTTGGTAAGTTTCAATTTTTACTGAAAGTACGGATTTATCACATTCCATGAAAGATTTGTTACCTTAACGTATTTCGATTTTTGCAGGAACATGAATCAGAAGGTGGTAGAACACCCTTAATGAAGGCTTGTAGAGCTGGTCATCTTTGTACTGTGCAATTTCTGGTATCGAAACGGGCGGATGTTAATCGTCAAACCACAAACAATGACCACACTCCTCTATCCCTTGCTTGCGCCGGGGGGCATCTTGCCGTCGTTGAACTTCTACTAGGACAATCTGCAGATCCATTCCATAAGTTGAAAGTATGTTTAGTCCTTTTTTATTTAGTTTTATTTTTTAGTATATGGTTTTAAATTTTCATAATTGAAAATATATCAGTTACTCAATTTTAAGTCGCTCAACGAAACAATATCTTAACAATACTGATTTTATTTTAACAGGACAACTCGACTATGCTAATCGAAGCTTCCAAAGGCGGGCATACAAATGTCGTTCAGTTGCTTTTGGATTATCCGCATAGTATCATGATGGGCACACCTCAATGTGTTACAAATGCGCCAATGCCATTGCCCCAGCAACAACAACCGCACCAGCAACAACAGTTACAACAACAACAGCAGCAGCAGCAAAATTTTATTCATCAACAGCATGTGCCTCTCCAACAACCACCTTCTACCCAGCAACAGCAACACCAACAGCAACAACAAGCTACCGAACAAACACAAACTCAAAATATTCAACCTAAACATAACACGCAAAAGTCTCTTCTGAGAAAGAATCGTTCTGTCACCATGATGCCAGACATGAGTCTCACTTCAGCTGAAGCTCAACAGGTTCGAACCCAGCCCGCAGGCGAGTCCATTGGACCGACTAAAGACGATACCAACATCTTAGATAAAGGAAGTGGAGGATTTGCAAGCTTGTCTGATCCCAATATTAGTCTTAGCCCTGCTCCTTCTGCAACTACCACACCTACCACAACTGAGTGTCGAAAAACTACCACCTGTACTCGACAAGAACAAATCCTCCATAAGCAGCAAATCCTTGAAGAGCTGCAGGTACAGGTACTCGTCGATTCTTTTTTTTAATTAGTTAGAGGAAATGTTAATTAAAATGTTGGTTCCTTTTCTAGAGGGTAGAACGAGAGCTTCAAATGAAAGGAGCAAATCAGTTGTTCTTAAGTCCATCAGGTACGGCTTCCGATTCCATTGCAGTTGCGCAACCACAGCAGCAACAGCAATCATCATTTACTCTACAGCAACAATTACCTTTTAATCAGCAACAGTTACAACAGCTACAGCAGGAAAGTGCCAATACAAAGGCACTCTTGACTAGTACACTCAACATAGATTTACCTGCACAATCCAATACTGCTGGTATGTGAGATTTTTGTTTTATAAAATATAACATCATTATTTTTTTTTTTTTTTTTTTTTTTTTTTTTTTTTTTTTTTTTTTTTTTTTTTTTTTTTT